>VDFB02070595.1:0-27147 GCA_007258455.2 Sequoia sempervirens
AGGTGAAGAGCAGCAAGTGGAAGAGGAGACAACAACAGTTGAAAGAGGAGACTAGGGCATCAAATCTTCTCCATTAGAGGTTAAGTTCTTCATTTTACATTTGTTCTTTTAATTTGTTTTGCGTTTTTTCAATTTTTTTACCACATAAGAAGGGCATTGTGAGTTTATTTTTTCTTGTATTTGAACTTGCAGCTCTCTTTTCAATTCTTAAACAAAAAAATCATGAGCAACAATGAGAGTACTAGTAATGATGAGGAGGTTGAGGTTCAAATGCATTAAAGTCAAAGAAGTAGACCTAGAAGTAGAACTCATAGAAGTATGGCAGCCACTGGGGTTTCTTCAAGGAGTGGGAGTGTAGCAGGGCCAGCAACTTCAAACCCATTTGAATGTCCTTCCGAAGTCCTAAAAATTTATTCAAAAAGCCCATTTAACCCCAAGAAACCTCTATTACAATTTGCAACACCAGTTGATAAGGCTGAGAAAAAAAATTCAGGAGGGAGTAGAGAATGGCTTTGCCATTTGTGCAAAAAACAATATAGAGGCAGCTATATGAGAGTTAAATGTCATCTTTTGTTAAGTGGTAAATGGGTGAAAGGTTGTGAAAAAATAACTCCAATTGAGAAGATTGAGGCAACTAGATTGCATATGGAGGGGGAGACAAGAAAGCAAGGAACTCCATTGGAGAGTTTGCAGCCTAGTGTGTCATTGCCTATAGGGTCCGTGGATGTTGGATTTCATGGGGGAGAGAGTTCTACTTCTATTAGAGGAAAGAAGAAATCTATTGTTGCTGATATGTTTAACACACAATTACGAGATGTGGCTGATTCCTCTATTGCTAAGTTTTTTTATGCTCATGCCATACTATTTCATGTGGCACATTCAACATATTTTAAACAAATGTTCAAAGATGTGATAGTTGTCGGTCCTTCATTTGTTCCACCTGGAGAATACAAGCTACGCACCACCCTCCTTGATAGAAAATATTCCAAGGTGAGTGTGTTGATGGAGGATATGAGACAAACATGGATAAGGGATGGTTGCTCTATTATCATGGACGGGTGGGCTGATCATACATCGGCCACTCATCAATATTATTGTTACATGTTACATGTACAACTGGCTCTTATTTTCTTAGAGCTATTGATTGTTCGGGGAAAAGGAAGGATGCAAACTTCAAATTTCATATTTTGAGAGATGTCATAGAAGAGGTTGGAGCCTCTAATGTTGTGCAGGTAGTGACCGATTCAACCCGTGTGTGTAAGTTAACTAGATCGATGGTAGAGAGTGCTTATAAGCACATTTTTTGGACCCCATGTTGTGTTCATGCATTGAACAATACCTTGAAGGACATTGGGAAGATAGATTGGGTGAAGGCAGTGGTGTCAAAGGCTAGAGATGTGCTGATGTTCATTTGCAACCATCACTTCACTTGCTTTGTTCAAAACATTTTTGAGGAAGGAATTCCTCAAGCCCATGGACACTAGATATGCCAACTACTTCATTTTGTTAGAGAGGAAGCTTGAGGTCCAAGAGGCTTTACAATTAATGGTGATCAATGCAAAGTGGGGTAGATGGTAAGAGGCAAGCACACCAGAAGGAAGAAGTGTAAAGCAAAAAATCCTTGATGATGATTGGTGATCCACAATGAGGTAAGAAAATTTTAAGTAGCTGATTTTATTTTTAATTTTCACTTGTAAAATCTTTCCATTCTTTTTGAAGACATTAATTTTTGTAACTTGTTTGCACTTGCAGATATGTTTGCTCATTCATTGAGCCTATTGTTTGAGTGATTAAATATGTTGATATTGACTCTCCTGACCTTGGAAAGATTTATGAGACCTTTGATAGCATGCTTGGGCAGATCAAGCAAGCAATTCATAGTAAGGAACCTACTTTGGGATTTTAATGAGGAGCATCTTGGGCCCATTGTGACGCAAAGGTGGAATATTATGAACACCCCGCTTCACATGGCAATCTATGCTCTCAATCCCAAATGGTATGCAGCAAGACCTAGGAGAGTGCCTCCATCTCATGATGAAGATGTGAAAGAAGGCTTCATGAAGGCCCATAGGAAATGTACATTAAAGAGGAATCTTGTGAGGTCATTTTTCCCCCTAAAGTTGTTTAAGTACTAGCAGTGGATTTAATAGATTAAATGTTAGAGTTAAGGTAATTTACAAGATGTAATGTTACTAAAATGATGTGAATAACTAATATAGATTAACCAATGTAAATATAATATGTAATAAGTAGACAAGGATTTTTAAATAAATAATTAACATAGTAAATCGAATACACATCCATCTAATTCATATAGATTAACACCAAAGCATATAATTAATATTCTCAATATATTTTAGAATCAATGGTTTTAATACTTGTCTGAATAACACTTGGAAAAGCCACTCACTCTACGAAGATGTCGGTGGTAATGGCTCCTACTATGGAACAATCTAGGAGGAACAAAGCGTACTACGCCACTCTACACGAGTGTTGATTCAACAAAACAATGCTCAACAATTGTGCAATACCCAAGCCCTAGCTAGGACAATCCTGAGTGTACTTTGTACCCCGGGTTGGACACACTCTGTGTGCCCCCTTCTCCAATGCCCATAGCTCACCAAACCACTTTCTTCTTCCTTGAATGTTCTCCCCCTTTCCAAGTCTCATATAAATGCTTTATATAAACCTTAAGGGGTGGTTTCCAAACCATCACACCTTTTCCCAAAAGTTCCCATAATAATTATATATTTAAATAATTATTCCTCTCCCTTTTAAAAGAGTTTTTATATGTATTTTTTATTAATCTCTCTTTTAACCAAAGAATCATGTAATATCCTTTATTTTTTCTATCTCCCTTTTAATTCTAAATGGTTATTTCATAACTTTCTCTTCTCTTGGGGAAAAAGTCACATAACAAATCTTCTTTACTCACACACAGTGGCTTGCATTTGTCAATCTTCATGGTCCAACCTTCAACAAACCAAAGACAAGGTCGAATAGAGCTACATTAGCTCAAAACGACCTTATTGGATGGTGGACATGGCATGGCAAGGATGCACCAGAGTTGAGGTTACTTGTCATTCGTCATCATTCACAGGTTGCCAATTCCTCTGTTGTAGAGAGGAACTAGTCCACATATAGCTTCATCCAATCAGTCAAGAGGAACAACCTTACCTCTAGACAATTGAGAAGTTGGTGGTTGTACATAGTGCTTTGTAGCCTACAAGATCGACAGACACCTAAGTATCGTCAGACTCTAGCCTTACGTTGGGATGTTGATCCCGAAGATGCTATACAGATCAATGAGGAGGAGACACAGGAGGGATTGGTTGGGGTTCCATTGCCTAAGGCAACCCCTTACGATGGCAATGTCTCAAGCTCGAGCTCCAATTTTGATAGAGGCCTACTAGTTGCATCTACTAATTAGGGACAGCCATATATTTTCTATGTTTTTGTCATTATATAGTTGAAACTTGGAGTCTTTGGGCATTTTGTTATAATTCATATAATATGTATGCACATTAACAATGAAAGCATTTGATTTTTTTTAATTTGTTTGTCAATTCTCATGTGAAATCTCAATTCAAGTCTAATATTATGTATTAATCTTCTACAATGTCTATGATGAATGCTTTATCAATGTTATGACATGAATATTTGAAATTTCTCTATATTTTTAAAAATGTCCCTATTTTTTAATAGTTGTCCCCTGTTGTCCCCTAAAAAATGGCCCAAAAGTACCCCTATACTGGAAACATGTCCCATCATCCCCTGTCGTCCCCATCCCCGAAACATGGGGGAGCATAGAAGACAACACTTTGGCTGCTTCATTGGCCCTCAATGGTCTTCTCACAAGGAATAAGTATTTACATTTCACAACTAAAAATAGTCATGCCCCTTTTTTGACAAAACAGAAAATCCATTCAAATGCATTTCTATGGCCTTGTGAGAACATCAATGGCATGTACAAAACCATTTTTTTATATTGCTTGGTTTGCTAGAGCAATACAAAAATGTCCTCTTATGATCTTTAAACATCTCTTTTACTTGTAGCCAATAGACATACCTCTGTAAATTTTCCAATACCTTGGCCACTCTGAAGTGACAAGTTATTTTGAAGCCATGAGCTTCTCTTTTAAAATGCTTTCATTCTTTGGGACACAAGTGGTCGTCTCTCATAATCTACACCCTAGGTGCCTTCCAAATGCTATACCTCTCCATAAACTTTGTTGTTGGCATTCTCCTCCCCATATCCTTCATTAACAGATCAATCAAACTAAGATATTGTGCCCAAAGCTGAAATCAGAAGTGGCCAAGACAAAATACATGTCAATTTTTTTGCAGCACCTTTCTCATACTTTATAATCAAATGTGATTGTTGAATGAAAACCACCCACTTATTGTTGAATGCGATTGTTGAATGAAAACCACCCACTTATGTGCCATGCTGCAATCTACTTTGTGATTGCCAATATTAAACAAGTTGGTGATTGGCATAAACAATAATTTCCTAACCCAACAAGTAGTGCTTCCATTTTCTAAATGCTTGTTAAAATCCATATAACTCTTTATAGTAAGTGGGATGATTCTAAACTGTCTCCCAAAAAGTTCAAAATAATTTGTTGCCTATACTTACATGCAACAGAACTGTGTTCAACCTCAAAGAACAATTACAAGTTAGTTAAAAAAGAAACAATGAATTGCTAATTTTATGTTTCAATTCTTCAAAAGCATACTGCCGTTTTTTTCCCCGAGTAAATAATTTGCAGTGATGGACTTTAGAGCAATAGGGTTGCTATTGTGAAGAATGAAGCAATAAACTTCCTCAAACATTAGACAGCCTCACAAAGCTCATTGTCTTGGTCATATCAGAAGGTTTATACCAATTGAGATTGTCCTTGATCTTTTGCTGAGTCAATCTGTAACTCTCCTCTTGCAACCTGTTGTGACCTATTTCACACATCGCCCCATTACAAATGGGGACCTCCAGTAGTTTGCTTTTAAGGGTTAGCATTATAATTTCACAAGTCCATTTCTTCGAGAGTTTGGAGTTAGGGTTTTGAGAAATCATCTGAGCCAAATAGGGAATTTGGGCTCGGAACAATGTCTAGACATCGTCAAAGTGCTCGAAAGGCCCGGAGGACGAAAAACGCCATTGCTTGGGGTCAATTCTGACACTTCCTATTTTTATGGGATTCTACTTTTTTGCTTTTTGCTTTTTTTATTTTTGGCACTTTGGGACCAATCCGGGAAGCAACTTTTTTGCCTTGCTTTTTGCTTTTTGCTTTTTGCTTTTTCCAGCTTTTTTGAAAGTTGACCTAGGATTGGGTCCCTCGGGTCATCACAACAGCATTCCTATCTTCAGAATCAAAAAAAATTGTGTCTCCAAGTATAAAAAGCAAGGTAAAATCTCCATGCGAGGTTTTGTTCCAGATTTTCCAGATGAACGTGAGCAAGAAATTTATCTAAGTGCCAAGGTAAGCATGGCAAGCAAGGCTTGAAGTCCGCCCAAGGTGAGAAATGGCAAGGCAAGCTTCAAGTTCGCCCAAGGTAGGAGATGGAAAGAGGTTGGCCAAGTCCGCCCAAGCACACGGTCCAGCACATGGTCCAACACATGGTCCGGCACATTGTCCAGCCAAAGAAAAAGTCCGCCCAAAGGAGAATGAACATGGCAAGCCAAAAGCAAAGTCCACCCAAGATGAAATGTCCAAGCATTGGCAAAGTCCGCCAAAGCTTGGCAAGCACATGGTCAAGTCCGCCCAAGAAGAGATGGCAGAGATTAAGCAAAGTCCGCCCAAGCTAGAGGGATGTCCAAGCAAGTTCCAAGTCCGCCCAACAAGAAGGATGATGTCTAAGAAACCTCCAAGTCCGCCATGCACTTGTCTAGCCACCCATGAAATCCGCCCAAAGGAAGATGTCCAAGAAAAGGCAAAGTCCACCCAAGGTAGAAGTTGGCATGAAGTTGGCAAAGTCCGCCCAGCTAAGGAGAGAGAGAAAATGACATGAAGGATAATAAGTTTGCCATGAATAAAATAAAATTTCACCATAATTAAAAGATAAAAAGTTGGAGAAGGTTGGAAAATTAAAACTCAACACTTAGAATATTTTTATATTTTTCCAACACTTAGAAGAAATTTTCAAAATGTCCAACACTTAGAAAAAAATTCGAACTCAAGAAAATCTAGAAGATTTCATGCCAACTCAAGGATATTTTGGCTAAGGATGGCGCCATGGTGAAAAATTGGAAACTTTCTCTTGAAAATCTTTAATGAAGATTAAGTTGCCATTTTGGAGGAAATAAAACAATCTAGGTTCGACGAATCTAAAAGAAAACATGAAGTTGCTAAAATCAATCGAACTCTTCAACTTTATAAGAAGTTTAACTTGTCACTTTCAATTCATTCTCTCCAAAGTTTTATTGTGAAAAGGTTTTTGGCTCTCTCGAGGTTGTGAAAGATAAATTTTTGAAGGAAGATTTTTGAAGATAAAGTAAATTTTCGAAGTGGATGAAGTAAAATTTCTGGATTTAAAGACATAATTTCAAGAAAATAAAGTGCTTTTTGTTAGTTTTATGATCAGATTTAATGCACAGAATTTAATTCAAAAATCAACACAATGACACAGCAGATACCCTGGGAAAACCCTCCTCTTAAGGGAGAAAAACCCAGCAACAATATATCACTTATATATTGAATCACAAAGAGAATCTCCTTTACAATGGAGGCCGAAAATGAGGCCAAGAGTATGCACCACAATCTGATGCAATCACAGATACAACCAGATGCAAATCGCTAATAATGAAACTCAGCCTTCAACAATAACAATCTGCACTTGATGAAGAACTCCCACTTCTCTTGAATAGAACTGAAGATGAATATGGAATGAAAGCGAAATGAATAGATGATGAACAATGAAATATCATCAAGTATATATACAATATAAGAAGAGAGGACGTGTCTCTTCACAAACATAAGTCGGCCCTTATAGAAGAATGTGTCTCCTCAAAAGATCACGCTCAAGAAGAAGTCGGCCTCAACAAGAATTGCAACTCTCCATTTAATTCGTGCCTCTTGGTAAATATTATTTAATACAAAAGTCGTGCCTTTTCATAAATCACCAAATATAAATTAAATAGCCATCGGCTATTATTTAATTTACCAAATGTAAAGGAGATCAGCTGGAAGTGTCAACCGACATTGTATCATCAACACTTTTTTCTGATTTAAAGACTAAATTTTCAGAATTAGAGGCAAAGTTATAGTCAGAATATAGTTTTGAAGGTTGATGACCACCAACGGAGAACCTTCAAGAAAAGCTCAGATGAAGTTCACCAACAAAGGATTTCAGCCGAAGTCAAAGATCAATTCCAAGTGGAAAAATGTCACAGACACCAACCTCGGGCACATGGATTTCAAAGATTTCAAAAGAAGAATGTATGGACAAGATGGATTCTTGCCAACACCTATTGCTCGCCGGATGATGAGAAATGACATTGTCCAAGCAACTGGATTTCCACCGACTATGGAGTGTCCTGAGTTGATGGTCGAGTGTGCTATACATTACAATGCACAAGAGAGACAAATTATTGCGCTAGATGGGAGAGTATTGGCTCACCTTGGAGAGTTAGCCATTCAGGAAGCAATTGGGATACCAAATTACAATCGGATTTCCTATAAAACCAAAGAAGACACCAAAAAACTTCACAAGGACCAACTTGAGCTCTGTGCAACGAATGTCAATAAGTCGTGGTTAGAAAAGCCTAGGCCTTTCCTCAAGAAAGTGTCGAAGAAGTTGCTTTGTACCGACTTCAAAGAGGATTATGGTGATATCGTTTTGTTGTTAAACAGAGTAATGGGCAGCCCTCAAGGTGCGCCATTTGAAACTTGGATGTATTATTTTATTGATGAAGTCACCTCAAGAGTTAAAATGTTTAATTGGTCTCGGATAATCAGCAACAATCTTGATGAACAGTTGAAGAATTTGGAAAGGACGAAGTCCTTTTACATGAGCTCCTACATTGTCTACTTGTTGGCCAGAAATTACAGATATACAGGATTGATTTGCAAAGGCATGGTAGGCAATGGTGAAAATGAGTTTAAGTCCTATGACTATTATCCATAGCTGCAGCTTAGCGAGAAGACCCACTTTAGAAGGGTGAATGATGCCTTCTTGATGTACATCACCAGAATATTGCAAGGAGGAACTCATCAAAGGCTCACTCGGGAGGCCAAGAGCTTGATAAGCAAGTATGGATCCCGGTTTATCCAATTTCCAAGATTCATGTATATAAGAGTTCAAGGATTTACTGTATGTCCTTACCGACTTCCAATTTACCCTACCAACAAAATGGTCTTACTCGAAGTCCTTAGACAATTGGAAACATATCAGGGCTTCCAAAGAACTAAGCAGAAAGCGGCCATTTCCTTTCCATTTTTCATTGGAAATATGTTGGAGTCTTGCCCAACAGCACAGGAAGCCGAGAGTGCCAGGTTGGAAATGCAGTGGTATCCATTCACATCTAACCAGTCCAGGGCTGATTTCGTTCCTCATAACCAAATTGGGACAGTGAATGGAAAGAAGTATAGACATAAGGTAAACCTAGAGGATTTTTGGGCAAATGCTACAGATGAGTTTGATATCAGGAGAAGACTCTGGCCTAGATTGCCAGTAAGCTTGATTAGAACAACTGAGCTTTTCTGTGTGCCTGACCAATTAGAGGATGATGGAGAATATGTTCAGCTGTGCTATGATGAGAATTGGCCTCTTCCTCCTATGAAATGGTCAAAACCAGAGCTTGCAGATCTAGCTACCTTGATGAGGCCGATTGTTAAGTATTCACAGTGGTGAGTTGATCAGCAAGTCCAAGGGTTAAGGCGAAGAAATTTGACCCTCACTTATGACTTAATGGGCGAAATGGAATCATATTCATCGAATGCAGGAGCATCTCAAAGTGTCGAACTAATTGAAAGCACTAATTCCAGGAAAAGGAAGGAAGCAGTTGATGACTCCATAAGGTCGAAGGGGAAGAAAATTGTAAACGAGGAACCTATTCAAAAGAAGCAAAGATCAGAGCCATCCCATTCTGCCACGTCCAGGAATGTGAACGAAGTATTAACTATTGAGGATGAGTCCTAGGCAGAAATAAGGATCCCTTCACCAATCCATGAGGAGAATATTGAATTAATCCAACAAGATGATGATGAACCGCCATCCCCTATAGGCACGGAAATACTTGTATTGAAAAATGAGATGGATATTCTAGATGAGGAACTTCAAGAGAGAATGATTTCCGCTCTTAGAGGAGTTCAGGATATTCCATGTGAAGAAAGTAACCAAGAAGAGGAAGGCATTGAACAGCCCACGATTCCTAATTGGTTAAAAAAAAGGTTGAAAATGAAAGCACCAATGGAAGTTCAAGAAGAAGATGATACGGCTGATTTCTTGGCCAGGTTAGAAAAGGTTACTATAAAGAAGCCAGCCAAGAAGTTTTCCACAATCTAGAGAGATGAAGCCGGTTGTCGTTTAGTGCAAATTGTTATACCAACAGTAGACAAGGCAAAGGAAGATATTACTCCTTAGGAGTATGTAATTACTACTATCAACTTGGGACCAACTATAAAAGGTCAAGAGGTCGAGGATTTAGACAATTCAATCACTTCCATAAAGGAAAGATTGGAAAAGGAGGTAGGAAATTGAGTGCCTGAAGGAATATATTCAACACTTGACCAGACCTCTTAACCAAGGCGATTCAATGGCTCCTCCACTTTTGAATTCTTTGCAGGAAGCAGTCAAAGATTTTGAAGAAGAAATGGTAACAGCCAGAGAAACCAAGGAGTGGATGGCGAGCAAAAGTGAAGAAGCGATCACATTTGTGGAAAGATTAACATTGACCTATGGATAGACTTCTTCTTTGCTTTCCAGAATTGCATTCATGGTGGAAGCATGGGATAACCTTCAGGATGTTCAAGACAAAATTATCCAATGCCTTAAGGTATTGAAAGGAGTTCCAAAGCAGGAACTGATTGATGGAAAGATAATCGAAGTAGGGGCTACATATGATTTTAACACTTGGTATTGGGCATTGGTTGCATGAAGTGAAGTCTTCGAAAAAGTGAAGGCCGATGGTATCAAAGCTGAGGAACAGATAAGAGAGATTCAGAATAAGATTTTCCTTTTAGCTGCAGATGTACTTGAGAAGGATGCCATCCGAGAAAATGATATGCAACTGGAAAGTCTAAAGCTCAGAACTCGGGAGATTTTCTCCGCCTTCACTGGACTAGTCCTGAAGCAAAATTTGACTAAGGCATTGAATTTCTTGTCCATGCGGGATGCCTTCCAAAGACAAGAACTAGAATGGGAGATTGCTTTTGTCGTGTGTGCAGATAACTTGGACGGATTGGAATTCAAGGTGAATATGCTACCAAATGTCACAATGGAGGAGGTCAGCCCAATGGTGTCCAAATTCATTGAACATACTGCTGCTCAAGAGGATAGGGATGCGCCTCCTAGAGGATAGCTCCTTGTGCCACTTGTCCTCCATGCACTTGTTGTTGATGTTATTTTGGGAAACCCTAATTAGGGTTGTTATGTCTTAATCTCTGTCGTTGATCTTAGATTGATCTCGGCCTTTCATTTGTTTCTCGAAACTCTATATAAACTCCTATTCTCTCATTTCATATGGTGAAGAGAGTTTTATAAAATTGTTGCGTAGAGCTATTTAGATAATAAAAGTTCATATTGCAAGATTGCTTTGAATCCTTCTTATTATCAAATGGTTGCATGGTTGCATATCTCCTTCAACATAGAATAGATTTAGAATAGAACGTAGAATAGATTTAGAATAGAATATGATTTGCACACTTGTTAGATGAATGAAAGATTTGATAGTATAGATTAGTGAAACCCTTGCTCATACTTTCTTTGAATGAATGATTTTTGTTCAATGCGTAAAGTTAGACTGAGCCTATATTGTGGATGCTTTAACTTCTACTCTAAATAAAATATTGTTCCATTGATGGTATTGTTCATTGTATGAAAATCTTGAGCACAACCCTAGAAGATTGCACTCTCTTTGTGTAGTTGTCATTCGTGTGGTGAAGCAAAGTGTTGTTATTGGTTTCACCTAGTCTTTACCGTCTCTTGAATTCTTAGAAGTAGCATAAAACTCCTAAACCCTTATCATTTTGCATTTTTTTGAAACTCCAAAACCGAAAATCCAAAAAAAAAAAAAGAGCATTTATTGTCAAATTAGTCTAAGTCCTAGCTTGTAAATGATTTGTTAACGTAAGTCCCCCTTGTATTTCAGCATACATAACCAAGGTAGCTATCCAACATAAAGTCGCCCGTTCGCACATATAAACCTTGGAGTCGTTGTGTGGTCTTCTTTGCAATCTTGGCATACATAGTGATTTTGTTCAAGAGAGGGTAGAGTGTCCTTGACATTTTATTCTAAATGTTCAGTGAATGATAAAACATGCACCAACACAACCACATAGCCTTGGCAAACTCATGTTTGTTCTCATTGAATAACAACTATTTTCCCTTCAAAACTTCTAATACTTTCCTCAAATGCATTAGATATTCTTCCAACGCTTTGCTAAAACCTAAAACATCGCCCTAACAAAAGAATCAATAAACAATCTCAAAACATCATCCATCAATCTCATGAATATAGCTGGTGCATTGTATGAACCAAAAGTACAAGATGTTTTTCCCTATCTTTCATAGTTTTTCATATGTCCTCTTTTAACCTTACTTGATATTATCTTGATTTCAAGTCTAGCTTTGTGAAGTACTTGGTATGTTGCAATGATCCTATGTCATCTCTACTTAAGAGGATAAGAGTTTATTGTCCCTTATACTCAATAAACATTCTCCATGTCCCATCTTTCTTTTGCACATTAACAATAGGATCACTGCATGGAGATACAATCCAATGGATGACTCCTTTATCCAACAATGCTTGGAGTTTTTGTTTCACTTCATTTGTCTCCAAGATGGAATGCCCATGTAGGCCTATGTTACAAAGTGGTGAATCCAATAGTGTTGATGTCTCATGCTCTAAAGAGACATGCCTTTGAAAACCTCTCTAAAGGTCCATAACAACTCTTTCATTTGCTTTTGTTATTTATTGGTACACCTACTCCAAGTTACACTCAACTAGTTTATCTTCCTATTTCTCTCAAAAGAAGCAAAGCACATTTTCCACTTGCATTGATGAGTTTCTTGGCTTGGTTGGAACTTACCAAAGAGGCTGCACTTGCCTTTTGTATAAATTGATAATGAAGCTATCTCCATCCTACACCAAGCAATATGTGTTTTCCTTCCAAATACATATTGCATCCATCTCATACATGTGTGGGTTATCAAACACTACACCACAAGCATCAAGGGGCACAACATCTTCTATGACTTCACTAACTAATATTAATTAATCACAAATTTTACTTCACATTACTTGATAATCTTATTTTCTACTCCTTGCTTTACCCATACCAATAAATATGGATGGCAATGGCAATATCCTCCAACAAAAGCTTTCCTACTAATTCTTGTGAAATCGATTTTTCTTGTGAACAGAATTGTTAAATAGCACAATTGGTAAGTGAATTCTATGAAAGAAGGAATGTCATGAGTTTGAACCTCACAAAAGTTTATCTTTTACAAGTTGAGTGGGCCTAAAATGAAAAATTGTGTACTCTTTAGAGGGGCGACATATTTGAATCCAATGGGGAATAGGATATGTATGCCTAGTATGAACAATATATATGGGATTGGAAAAGACAATCCCCTTATGTGCTTCCATGAGGGGTTCTCATACATCAAAGTGGTGCCTCACTTGGTGGCAACCTAAAAACTACTTTTACCTTTAATCTAACTTCTACCACAAAAAAGCTTATTCTGTTCATGTCTATCTTGAACATGTATTTTTGTACCCAAACATGCCTCTCTTTGAATGGACGTGGAAGCAATTATGTCATCAACATTGGAGTTGCTCCCAATCTCTCTCCCTCCTAGTAAGATGTAAAGAGCCTTCTTTGGTTGTCCTTCGGTGTAGTTCTAGTAGTATAATTACAAATGTAAGGCCCACAAGCATCTATGCCTTTTGCATGTGATACAATTTTTCTACCAGATATTTATATAATATTCAATTGTTTTGTACTACTTATTGGATACTTGTAATGTATATTTGGATATACACACATTGACATATGTTATTATTTCAAGATATAAGTTGTATAGTTCTTCCAGCTTCACTGTTTATTTAAAAATGATATACTAGATGAAATAATTGTATGGTTTTGCTTATTGCTTTAATAAATGATTAAATCGGGTATTGTTCATATTTTATGATGATGTCGTAATTGAATGTTATTATTAAAATAAAGTTTATATATGTCGATTGGATGATTTTATTGTGCTTTACCTATTGCTATGTATTGGGTAAATGCATGTAATGTTTGACTTGAAGTGTGCAGGCATAGGTAAACCGTAAAATCACTTGGTTTGTTTGAACCTATTAACCTATCATACTCATCTAAAGTAATTGGTGTGTCTCATATAAAACCTATGAAACCAACATCTAAGTCGATCATGATTCTAGATCCCCTATAAGTTAGATCCATAAATGTGTGTACTCTTGGGTGATTTTAGTTAGCTTCATTTGTGAATTTTTCTTAATATATGCAAATGATTAAATAGGCTTTTTGAAATTATGTTACGTTTTTGGTTGATTTGAAAAGGCAAAAAATTGTATCAAGTGAGTTAAAATTAATTTTGGGAAATATTGCATTCTAAAGTTTAAAATGTCTCTTTGAAAATATGAATACCTAATTTGTACGGGAAAAGGAACAAGTGTTTTTGGTTTTAGGTTATGGTTATAAGAAGTGAATTTCATTTCATTTTGTGATCTTTTCATTATGCAACTTTGTTTTAGGTGAAAATTGGAGGGAGAGAGAAAAATAGAAATGAGAATGCTTTCTTGAAAGTTGAAACCCTTGCTTGTTTGGGAGATTGGAAAAGAATTGGTTGAATCTTAAGGATTAGATTTGTGTGGAGATTTGCTTGGCTTGCTTGGTGGATTGGAGAATTACAACTTTCTTGTTTGTTACCACTTCTTGAAGGTATTTTTCTTGTGGACTAGTTTGCAAATGGAAAAGAAATTAAATAAAATATGGATTGGAATCTTGATGCAAAGAATTAGTGTTTGTTTTGTTTGTGCAAGAGCTTGGTCCTTTGTTCAAAGTTAGGAAATCAGAATTCAGTTTCATTGTGTAAATTTTAAAGATCAGATTAATGCACAGAAAATTAATTCAAAATCAGACACAGCAACACAGCAGATACCCTGGGAAAACCCTCCTCTTGAGGGAGAAAAACCCAGCAACAAAGATCTCACTTATATATATAAATAGTGGCAACAATTCTCTTTACAATGAGGCCAATCGCAAGGCCAATCTTCAGCACCTACACAAGATGCAATGGCAGATAATAATCTGCACTTCTCTAATATCTATCTCTGCCCTTGACTGAATTCGCAATCTGCTCTTGATGAAATTTGCACTTGACTGAATCGAACTTTTCTTCTAACTTGATGATTGCAAATGAGAAAGTAATCTCTTATTTATACATCTTGAAGAGACGCCTCTTTTTATTTAATACAAGTCAGCCAGAATAAAGGTATATCTAATAAAAGATAAATCACGCCAAGATGAGGAGGTCGGCTTTTAATACAAGTGCCTTTACATTTAATGATTACGCCTCTTGAGATCTTATAAATTAAATAGCACATAGCTATTATTTAATTTATTCGCCAAGGAAGATAGCTGGAGTATTATATCGATGCTGCATGATATCATTAACACATTGTATTGGATTAATCTTAGATTTTAGATTTTAAAAATGTGGGGACACACAATTTGGCACCCAAACCCTTGCAAAAAATTCCTAGAAATAAAATGAAAGCATATTCATGTTGTTGGGTAGATTTAGAGTAAGAGGGTATTTTTAGAATTTTGAAATTGGGTGTTTTAATTATGTGAAAATTTTGAAGGTTCATCAATGGAGTAACCTAGATATTTGAGGAATTTTAGAAAATCTTAAGCCATTTATTTTTGGAATTTGAAACTTTTGGATTGAAATTATTTTGGGGAAACATGAGTTTTGCCAAGAAAAAAGTGTACTTCACTTGGGATGCATGTTATGGGTAAAAAATGTACTTTTTCCTTCTAAGGACCAACTGCATAAGTGTTAGTTGCCTTAGAACAACCTGGGGTGGATGGATTTAATTGTGAGATGCAACATCTGAAATAAGATGTTTGGCATCATAATAAAGAATTCAAATTAATTTATGCTACATCTAAAATTGGTTGTATTACATAATAATAACAAACACAAAATTTAAATTAATCTAATGCAACATCTAAAATAAGGCATAATGTATTTTAATGAAAAATTAAACTTAAGCAGGCAATTTCTGAAAAAAGCATCTAAAATAGGATGTATGGCATGGGACAAGTGTCACCATTAGAGAACTTACTATTGAGACCAAGGGTCTAACTGGTTCTAGCTCAATAATGGAGACAAGAGGACACCACTCCTTGTTCTAGACTAGCCTCATCTTCCTTGTTTGTTTGATCTCACGAAGTCCACATTGTGAATGATAAACCTTTGTGTGATGTTTTTTCACCTGTGGCCAACTTGTGAGTGCTTGGTATGAGTGATTGATAACCACAAAGACCATCTCTTAGTATAGAAGGATGGGCCTCAAGGTCCGACATGTTTGGGTGGTATTGATCACCATTGGGATTGTGCAATGAATCATGGCAGTGCATCATGCAGTTTGCAAGGACTCCATAGCTCTTCATGGCTTTGTACTATCTATCATGTTACAATTGTTAAGTTGTAACTTGTGGTTATGAAGACCTTTTGTAAAGGCATGGAAAGGTTGTAATTGTATAATTATCTATCATCATATTGGAGTGAATTGATCACCATTGGGATTGTGCAATGAATCATGGCAGTGCATCATGCAGTTTGCAAGGATCCTATAGCTCTTCATGGCTTTGTACTATCTATCATGTTATATTTGTTAAGTTGCAACTTGTGGTTATTGAAGATATTTTGTTAAGGCATGGAAAGGTTGTAATTGTATAATTATCTATCATCATATTGGAACATGTAGCATCCGTGTTTGAGATGTGAACAATGTTTTGTAATCATCTAAAAATTGTCATTCAGTTTGGAACTGTACCTTAAATAGTAAAGAAATTATCATTAATTGTACGTCCTAATTGTGCAGCATATAGGCCCAATTGTACTAATGTTGGAAAGTGATTTATAAATGCAGATAATGCTTGATTATGATGTTAAAGTAATTTAAATTCACTAACAGTTTGTTATTACATTTGGCTCTTGTATTGGCAGAGTTAAGCTTAGTTGAATGTTCCCTTGTTGAATTGATGTTATGGTCTTTACGTATGTGAACTAAGGAAATTCTCCTAAATTAAAATATGAGCTTTTGTGAAATTTAGAACCTTGTTATGATGCTTAAATAAATTGAAATCCATTGTTTCAAACTGTTTGTTAACAGCCTGAAAATTGAGAGAGTTAAGGCTTGTTTTGTGTTAACCTTTCACCATCACATTGGCTTAGCCATGCACCCTTTTTGGGTTTTGTGTCTTGTTCATGTTTCTTGGTGTTGAATCAAAGTTCTAAACATCTTGTTGGTCTTTAGGCTTGTAGGGAAACCATTTGGCAATTTTGGTGTCAATTTTGGAGTCTGCAAGAACCACACTGTCAGTTTGAGGCCCTGTATACTATTCTAAATCACTTGTTTTGAACAAGCATGATTCTACTAGTGAAAGGGACGATTTCACTAGTAAAAGGGGCAATCCTAGGATGGTAAAGGCAATTTTAACTAGAAAAAGGGGTGATTTAACTCTAAAAAGGGAAATCCTAAGGCAGTGAGTGGTTGCCAATGTTTTCCAAAAAAGTTTTCTCTTCAAGAGTTGCACCTTATGGTCTGCTCTTGCGTCCCATCTTCTTGGTTTGAGGTGTTAGACATCAAACCATATGATCATCCCATATCCATATTTTGTGATAATACAAGTGCAATCAATATATCGAAGAATCCTGTGATGCACTCCCGAACCAAGCACATTCCAATCAAATATCATTTCTTAAGGGAGCAAGTGGTAGACTAGAATGTGAAGTTAGAATATATTGCTACACATGAACAGCTTGCACACATCTTTACAAAGCATCTTCCAATAGAGACTTTTGAGTATCTTAGACAGAAATTGGGAATGATATCTTATTCATCTAGTCACTAATGAGATGCATTATTTAACGGGAGCTCATCACTACACCATCTTACAGCTCCAAGGATTCTTTTGCCATTGATGTCAAAGGGGGAGAAGTAGAGAAAGGGGGAGCAATAGAGACAGGGGGAGCATCATGTTCTTACTACATTCACAGATTATTTTATGCAGGGTTGCCATCAATGACAAAGGGGGAGATTGTTAGAATTATTGGCATTGATGTCAAAGGTATATGGGAGATTGATGGTGAAAATAAGTTCATTATCATTGATGTCAAGAAATATCACGATGAAATTACAAGGGCAGTTCCTATCCTCACAAAGTAGCAATAAAATAATATTTGAAATTCATCCTTGCTGGCCGACTTCCTCATGCTTAGCGACCTCCTTGTGAGTTCAAAAAAATAAATTAAATTATTCTTAATTTGGGCCAGCCCCCCTCATAGTGGTGCCCATTTCTTTTTTGAAATTAAATCTAAATAAATGTATTATTTATAAGGGTCAACCCCTAATGAAGCGCCCAAATTCGGTGATGAAAAAGCGCAAGGAGAAGGTATAAAATAATGAATAGTTGCCTACCTTGTCAAGTAATGCATCCCTTCATTAAGTCACCTCTTTCAGTGAAGGTATAAATAGAGTTTGTGGATTGAGGATAAGAGTGTGTGTGGAAGACAAATTGACAAATCAAATATACACCAGCAGATTTGATTGAAGAGAAAATAATTGATGATCATTCAAAGGCAGATTTTTGAAAGAGGATTATCAAGAAGAACATTACTTTGTCTATCAAAAGGTTGGTACCTCATATTGGAGAGATTGGTGCTTCATATTGAAAGAGATTGGTGTCTCATATTGAGTTGGTGCTCGAGTGTTGGGGATTGGTGTCTCCAGTAGGTTGGTGTGTTGATGTTATTAGCAGCCGCAGGCCTCTTACTTCCAGCCCACGAATTTAAATTAAGCAATAAATAAAATATAGCCATCGGCTATTTCATTTATTGGAGACGACTTAAGTGAAGAGGTGCTTAACTTGGATAGAGAAATAATATTTATTTATTATTATTTGTTGAGGCCGACTCTCCTTGATAATCGCGCCATTCCATTTGGGTCATGTTCTTTGGTGGCCGACTTTGTATTGTGAAGAGGTGTGTCTCTTCCCACGAATTGTATTTATATAAGATCACTCCATTCATATCATCATCAAGTTAAGTTCATTCATTCCATATTCAAGTGCGATTATCACCTACAGCAGTTCATCATTTATCAAGGAGAGTTCGAGTTCTTTATCTTGTATTTGCATCAAAGTGTGATGCTGATAAGTGCCATAAGATTGGCATCATTGTAAAGAGAACATTGTTGTTTATATTGCAATATAAGAAGAGATATTTCTTGCTGGGTTTTTCTCCCTCAAGTGGAGGGTTTTCCCAGGGTATATGCTGTGTTATTGTGTCTGATTTTTGAATTAATTTCTGAGTTTTACATCTGATCATAAAACTAACATGGTGCCTACAAGGTTTGTAAGAGATTTTTATATAAGCAATATTTTACCACGGTTTTCTCCCATAAGGGTTTCCACGTAATTCTTGTGTTCTCATTTGTTGATATTGTGTATATAAAGTTATTGTGGTTGTTAATTTAAAAAGGGTAAAAGATAGTCTTATACTGATTTGCCCTCAGTATAAGCTTGTGCTCATCATCTAGTCTTACACCTTACACCCTAAGAATCCTCATCAATGTAAATCCATGCAACAGAAGAATATCAGAACCTTAATAACCCATCCTCAACATTTTGGCAAAAAGGGCTCTTCCAGATGTTAGAAAGCACCTGAACCAATCCTCAAATTCTAAGGAATTTTAGGATTACAACAGGTTCCCCACTTCTGCATAATTATTCACATGGGAGCAAACATGTACAATAGGTTCACCTGCATTCACATAGAGGCGAATTTGCAGTTTGACCTTTTTGACTTGGTTTGACTCTGTGAGTGAGTTGGCAGCATAGGCAGATAATTTACCAAGGATGTTGTCAATTACTCTTTGAGGCCATCCAAGTTAGAATGGAAGAGAAAGGGTCACTTGGATAGCCTTCCAACTTCTACACCTTCTTCTCTTTAAATTACAATTGTTGTGTCATTTTTCCTCATGTTCTTGGGAGTTCAGAAGTTAGGGATAGTAAAGTTTGCAAAGCAAAGTACGAAGAGTTTAAAGAGAATTCCATGGTGAAGTATCTAATTCTCTTTCTGAGGAGGTTTCATAGCCACATTGTACTTGCATAACTGAGCTTAAGGAAACCACAAAGACCGTCTTTCAGGCTGGTTTACCCCACACACAGGATTTCAAGAATCAATACTTGTGTCAATTTTGTAGCAGATGCTTTGCTTCATTATTTGTACTCAAATTACTACTATTTCCATGCAATCTATTATTCATTTGATACTAATTCAATGGTAGAATAAGGGTTGTCATGGATTGCAAGTAAAATAACTTTATAGAAGCATAGTATTACAGGTCAGTGAGTCAATGGCCTCAAAAACAGTAAAAACTATAATTAACTGCTACTAGTTTCTTGCAGATTTCTTCTTGCCTGGGCAGACCTAGCCTTAGCAGCTTCTTCTCAATTGTCTTGAGGACATCCAAGTTGGTATCTTTCACTACGACTTGGACTTTCTTCACCTAGTTTTAAGGATTAGGAAAAACTATCGTTAAAATCAATATAAGTACAATGTAAAAATGGCCATTCTTGGAAAGTCATAATGGATAATATTTTGAAATCCAGCGAGTTTTTAAAAGCTGGTGCTCCTTGGTTCAAGGCAATGTTAAGAACGTTCATTGGAAAATATTAAAACCATCCTCTACCACATATGATTCTTGAATACCTAAGATACGATGTATTCAGCATAAGAAAATCAGAAACTGCTTCTTGGTTCAAGGCAATGTTAAAAAAGTTCATTGCAAAATATTAAGAATTTAAGACCATCCTCTATCATGTATGATTGTTGAATACCTAAGATAGGCTGTATTCCAGCATAAGAAAATCAGAAACTGAATTAGAGCCATAGTCCAAGCTGTCCTTATCAGAACCAAAGTGATTGAAGCTTGAGCTGATCGCAGACCTGTCAATGACTAGGAGGCATCCGATCGCAGCATGTTGCATGCATTGTGTAGTTATGCATACATGTTTTGACTTAATGTACACCTGTATACTTGTATTGGAACAATTGCCCACAAACAAAATTGGAAGAGAATAACTTAAGGATAAAATGCAAATTTCAGTCACTGAACCGATTTCATGTAGGAATCTGGAACTCATTATAGAAGGTAAATTTGCCGTGAAAGTATTTAAGGTCTTTTCCAATGTTCTTCATTAAAGAAGCTTAAGATAATTTAGTGGATTTGATAAAATGATGGTAAAGGGTGTTAGTGTTTTTGTAGCTGCGGGAGGTATTTCCCAAAGAATTATTACTCAAGGCAAGTCGGCCTATTAATTATAAAACAAATATTGCAATTTCTAGGTCGGATCTAGAGGAGATAGACGCCTAGATCAGTATATATAGGAGAGAGTCTCTCCACACTTAATCATTCATTCCATCTCAATTCGATTTCCTATCACATCAGGAGCAGATTCGCATTCAAGAAGAAGAGTTTTTATTCTTTGTGACTAAGAATTTCGCACTATCTTCAAGTGCTGGTCTATTGTATGATATTCGGCCTTTCTAGGGCCTGATTCTGAGTGCTACTTCTGCACTATTATTTCTGATTTATAAGAGAATAAATTGCTGCTGGGTTTTTCCCTTGTGTAGAAGGGTTTTCCCAGGATAAATTGCTGTGTTGTCTACTCTGTGTTGTTTTCTTTTGCTTATTGTTCATTTCTGATCAGAAAAATTAACAAAGGGGATAAAGGAATGTACTTGAATATTATAGTCTCTAATATTTCATTTTATTATCTATTTTCATTAATGGTATATTTAGTATGTCCAAATATTCTTGAAGCACAGGCATTGAATATAATATTCGTACCAAATCTATGTGTTTGAACCATCCAACACTTGATTTGCAAACAGATTAAGTAAGCCTATTACTTTGCCTTGGCACTTTTACTTATAAATTATACAAGAAATGGCAGAAAAGGTAAACAAATTTGGGTAAATGCAGATCTCGTGTCTCTAGTAGTTGACAAAATTCCAAAAATTATGGATCGCTAACATTATTAAATTGTTTGGCCAAAAAGTTGTATAGTTAGTACTTAACTACCATGTGCATAGAAGAATGGAGAACATGTAAGGTTTTGGACCATTGAAGCTTACCTAGCAACAGCAACATCTTTGGCTTCAGCTGAAAAAAGTCCTGTGACAGCTTTTGGGACCCCAAGAAATGGTCCTCCAATATTCATTATTGCTTTTATGTATCTAGCACACCAGTCTGGGCCACCTCCACCACCCATGGGAGCGGGGGCCTCCACCCACTTCATAAAGTGCAAAAAGTATAGGACCCCCATTGAATGTGGTATGATAACCGCCTTTCTGCCACCATTTGTTTTGACCATAAGCTCTATGTTACTTTTAATCCTGCTGAATGTTTGGTCACGAACCTGTTCAATGAAATTCCTTATTGTATTACAAAGAATAGACAAATTTCTTAAAGATGTTACTCAAAAACAAAGACACATTTTGAGTATCATTTCCTTTTCTGACAAAACATAAGTAGAATAAACTGCCTACCTAATAAAGTACTCAGACAATTAATGATGAGTATACCTCAGTATTTTGGAAAGAAATCCTCCAATCATACGCAGCCATGTGCATAGTTTTCTCCTCATACCCAATTTGGGCCAAGTTAGCAATCAGCACTGCCCATACAAAATACCCTGGTGCAAAATAATCTGCTGCTACAAGCCCTGAGACAGCCCTCACCCTAATTCCAGCAGGATCCAATCCCGTTTCATTGTCCAATGACATATGTTCCACCCAGCACAGAGGCCTAAAAACAAATGTTAGTCATGGAAAACAAAAGAGGTACTCTCCCTGCAATTCCAGATGCATACAAACTAAACTGACAACAAGGTTACAAGATCCCATACGCAATGGCAAGAATAAGGAGACTATTTTTTCAAGTTAACCAAGAAAGTGCAGAGCAAGGAGTCTCCCTCTGTGTATGACTGAAATATCATATAAAAAGGGAATCACTAAATTAAATTCATTTATTATTAGTCATTGTTGGAACTTGGTAGTATAGGAATCACTTTGTTCTCTCTATATACATGATGCTATAGAAATGAGGAGTTTTGTTGAGGCAATTCAATATGAAGAAATTCATCCACTCATCCTCCACAATAGTGGCACCTTTCGATGTCATGCAGCAGGTGATAAGACTTTTCATTGGGATAAAGAACTTGCTAGCACACGTTTAATTCAATAAAATATAGAACAGCCAATATACTGTTGCTTATGCTTCATAATTTGAAGAGATGCAAGTGAGTATGCAATGGGTGCAGTTCTAGAGATTATTGAAAAGAGGTAAGTCAGACAATTATCAATTTGAAGAATTTTCAAAGACCATAAGGGAATAGCTTATTTCTGACAAAGAAATGCATATACTTGTACAAACCGTTATGGAACAGAAGCATTGCTTTTTGGGCAAAGAAACAATTGTTCATACTAATTGTAAACCTCATCAATATTTGCAAGTGCAAACTAAATCATAGCATGCATGACAGTAGAAGTTAATAAGATTTCTTCAAAAAATCCATTCAGTGGTCAAGTACAATAAAGGAAGCATAATTCCAGTGATGGATATGCTATCTAGGCCACTAATTGCAAAGCATGTTTCAGCCTTGCCAACAATTTCACAACTTGAACCTTTCAACCAAGACACTTATGAGGACATATGGTCAAGATATAGATTTTGGGGAGACATGAGCAATCAAAGACAAAGGAAATATATTTTGAAGGACAAGCTGATTTCTACCTCAAAGATGGGCTACTTTACAATTTGGACGAACTACATTGCCAAAAGAGGAAAGAATTCTACTCATAAGAGAAGCACATATTTCCAAAATTTTGAATCATTTTAGTGTGTCGGAAAAACCATGGCTCATTTACAAAGGTATGTAAGTTCAACCAAAATACAAGAAGAGGTTTCAAAATTCATAAGACTGTGTAAGTTATATTGTACAATGTACAGGCAACTTTAAAGCTAGGAAAGAAGGGTTGTACATGCCTTTACATATACCTACTAGACCATGAGAGAGTATCTATACAGCTTTTGTGGGAGATTTGCCTATGTCAAAGCATAGACATGCCTGCTTGTTATAGATAAGTTCAACGAGATGTATGTTATAATTTCATGTAGAACAACAATAAAAAGACATGAAGCAGCTAAGTTGTTCATTTCTAAAGTTTGGGTGCACTTTGATTTGTCCAAGCCTATGGTATTGGACAAGGATTCGAGAGTTTTGGGAGATTTTATATCACCTTGTGAAGCAAGTTGGACATCAAGTTGAAAATAAGCACAGCCTTCCACCCTCAAACTGATGGTTGAACAAAAGTTGTAAATAGAGCATTGGTTCAGCTAATAAACGGCTACAATAGCAAGCATCCAAGGACATGGGATTAGTCTTTGACATACAAATAACAATCATAGAACAGGGCAGCTCATACATCCATTAATATCACCTTTGGAACAATGTCTGGGTTATTTGCATATTAACCCACTTGATGTTGCTTTGAGACATCAAAAAATAGGGAAAGAACAAGATAAAAGGTGACACAGGCAGAAAATTTTGCTGAGATAATTAAATAAATCCGACTCAAAGTGCAGGAACAGTTGGAGAGGTCTCAAGCTACAAAAAAAGGTTGGTTAGGAACAGTACCATCACAAACTCATAGTCAAAGTAGAAAACAAGGTGTGCTTGAACTTGAGCAAAGAGAAACTCCCACAACAGGCTAGAAAGTTCAAACATCTTAGATATGGACAGTTTACCATTTTGGTGAAGGTTGGGGAGAGTGCTTTCAGGATTAAACTATCTTCATTCATGTGGATGAACACAATAGTTGATTGCGAGAAATTGTATCTATATGAGCCATCTTGTCATGCCCAGCCAAAGACAACAGGCCGCTGACTTCATCTGAGTTCAAAGGGTGAGAACAATCACAGAAGTAAAGGAATTAAAGCCCGCTTTCAAAAAGACTTAAGGTGGCACCAATGAAGGAGACGCTAGCATAAAAGAATTTAATTAAGACTAAATTAAAAGCTTATGGCAGCAATTAGATTAGAAGGGGTGTGACTCCTTCCAATGTGAAAGGTTGTGACTCCCTCATATATGAGATTAAAGAGAGGATCATTTCATTGTGAAGAGGGGATCAATCAGCCAACAAGCAATTAATCATTCAAGCATTTACTCATCAATCCATCAAGAAATATCAATCAGCAAAGATCAATCAAGAAAGCAACAATAAATCTATCAATACATCAAGAAATCAGTTTTGAATTTTAGGAAGTGTCTTGCAAATAGGGAGGATGAAAACCCTTCCAAGTTCACGAGAGATTAAGGGCAAAAAACCCTTATTTCTCTTAACAAGTTTGGACGAAAAAACCCTCCAAGGTGGACTAAGAGTTTTAAGGATGAAAACTCTTGATATTGCTACTGCTGAGTTAGGGACAAAACCTCTGATTCAGCAGATTTGAAAGCATTTCCAAAGAATTGAAGATATGATTGATTTTCAGAATTATGCTATGACTTATTAATTTGAATATTATAATAAATTCATAATTTTTGACAAAGCTATTATCATTTTGAGTAAGGATTATTGATTTAAGGCAAAAATCAGGAATATCCTAATAAGGGACATTACACATCTATGTTAGTTGAAGAAGAGGAAGAACGACTCCTACCCTCTATTGAAAACCTGGTCTTAGATATTCAAGTTGGAGGAAGACATTGTTTTGCTAAAAAAGGTCAGGGAGACTAGGGAATGTAAGACACCCAGCAATTAATGCACACAACAGCAAAATATAGGATGTCTGAATCTTCACTTTATTTCAATCAGCTAAGCAAGATAACGCACAGTGATGGCTACTTTAGAACCACAAACTTATACACAGCAATAACAGTATAATTCACCCAGGAAATTGCATAGTTCCTCTTAAACCACTCGTGGTGGCAACAATTACAGGTTCCGGAAAATATCAACTAGCAATGGAATTCACAGAACAGCAGTGGTAGATATAGACTATGAATTTTGCAATGTTAAGATTCAATGTCCCTCAGCATACAAAGGTAGAACTCAGAAATACGGGCAATTGCCAAATCAAACAAAGACATAGAAAACTAATTACACATCATTCAATTATCAGCGCACTAGTCTGATGGATTTTGCCGCACAAATCACAATGATGAGTGACTTCAGAATCTTGAGGAACTGTGCGTATGGACCTGGTCTGATGATGTGACGACTGACCCACAGGTGAGGCGCAAAGCTGTGCTCAGATTGCAATTCCAAAAGGTGCAATGAGGAGTAATCGGGCTAGTGAACAGGTGTTGGGACTGAAGGATGATATCGATATGATCAGGCACCCTTCTAGTGGCACCTTCCGCGCTATCCGTGCTTGGATCTAAAGAAATCCTTGTGCCGAGAGCCAATGGCTCTGCCACAATTAAAACGTTTCTATCACTTTCCCTTCATGAGAATCTCCAATGCCAGGTCCTGCAAGAAGAATTTGTATGATCGGGTTGTTGCAAATGGAGGATTGGAATCACAGTCTCCAGGTGGGGTTTGTGTCCCACCTGGAGGAGACCGCCAGAGGTTTCTGTCTCTGTAGATCCAAAACTATGCGTCCAATCCATGATGATCCGACTGAAATCCAGCATCCTGCATATATACTAACTCACACACCTCCCCAATTGGGTCGGCCAGAATGGACCCAAGCTTAATTTAAATTTAAATGTTATTAATCAATAATTTAAATTTATTTTATTATTTAATAATATTATTATTATATTATTTTAAATATTTATTAAATTCAAATTAGTGTTTAAAAACACTGATTCCCACCATGATTTGAGAATAGGGCTTAGGGCCCGTTGGGGACATCACAGGGGAGGACCATGGGAGTCTTGGAAGATTGCCATCAATGGCAAGACACCAAGGCAATCATCATTGTACTCAAGGAATAAGTCTTGGAAGATTGCCATCAATGGCAAGACACCAAGGCAATCATCATTGTACTCAAGGAATAAGGGGAACTCTTCCCATAACTCTCTAAAACCACTAAGATTTTCTAGGATCAACATCTCTTAAGAATTGGATCCAAAAACAAATCATGTAATCAAATATTTAAGAACTCCATCACAAACAATGCTAAAAGCATAAAGCTTTTTAAACATAGCAATGTAGTGATGCATTATCATCAAAGTTGTTTTGCATGTGATTGTAGCTGTTACATATGTGTTGTGGTTTTGTACTAGTGCCCATGGCTGTTTTACCTGTAGCAAAAAAAGAAGCTAATGAAAAAAGAGGTGACTTTTCATTTTCATTAACAATCAAACATTCTTTAGTGCATGAAAGGACACTTCCAACATATGAAATCTATAAGAGGCAAAGCCCGTGAAGGAAATGAGAGTGTAAAATTGTATGGGAGAGTTTGGTTGGTAATTAGAACAAAATTTGTTGGTATAGAAAATAGAGGGGCGAGTTTGGCACTAGGAAGATTGCTATAAATGCTCATTTGGGCTCTTTATAGTTACTTTGGGCCAAAGAAAGAAAAGGAAGCTAAGCATTTGCAATCTCCAGTTGGTTTTCACGCACTGAAGTTTCCAGGTTAAATTCTTTGTC
>VDFB02070596.1:0-42885 GCA_007258455.2 Sequoia sempervirens
GAAGTTCTATTAAAGAACATAATTGATGTTGTTTCTAAAGAAGAGCATGTGGAAGACATTTCATCTGGTTTGGTAATTGAAGAGGTTATAGTTGAGGACACTCAGATTCCTCCTAATGTGCATGATATAGAAGAACCTATGGAGATTGAAGCTCCCAAAATTGTGTCGGTTGAAGAAAAGTAGATATCAATTGAAGAAGTTGAAGTTCCAAATGTCAAGCAAAAATATATGGCTATGGAAACAATAGTTGAGGAAAAGAAGGTTGAAGTTAAAGGAGTTCCAGTCGAAGAAAGAGACACTGTAGAGGAAGTGAAGAATTTTTTAGAAGAGAAAAAGGAAGAATTTGATCTTGAGTTGGGAGAAGGTCTTATTCATTTGTCTACTTTGTCCCCAATTCAAAAAATGAAAGTCGCATCATTTGCACAAGCTAAGGCTAGGGAAGAAATTCTAAAGTCCCACATTGAGGATAGTGAATTATTGAATCTTGCATCTGGTATTATGGAGAAGATCATGCCTACTCATGTTAAGGATCAATTCAGTTCTTCCTCTGGTGAGCTGAAGAAGTTTATAAGTTCGGTAAGTATTCATTTTGAGTGACTTGAGAAGTCAGCTTTGGTCAAAGTTTAGAAGGAATTTGATGCTAGAAAGATCAGTAGGTTGAAAAAAATGATAGCTAATGATAAATCTCTCTTAGCTACCTATGTGAAAAATGTTCAAAGTGCATTATCAAAATATGGAAGTATTTATAAGTCGTGTTTTTATTTGTCAAAACTTATTGAGGAAAACGAGAAGAAGGTTAAGGATCATGAGAAAGAGTTAGCTACTATTTCTGATGCTTTTGATCCTTTAATTGTTTCTATTGGAGAGAAAGATGGTCTAGTTATATCCTTGATAGAATAAAGATCTTGAAGCATGATAATGATAGAGTTGTTGAAAGATTTGGTGAAATTAGAGGCCTAATTGGTCCAAAGATGGAGACCGTGTTGAATTCTTTGAAGGAAGCACTCGATGCTATGGCAGACAATGATCCAATGAACCTTGAATCTACAGAAATGCAATCTTATTTCTTTTTGGTCACATAACTATTATGGAAAGTTTGAAGAAGTGTTTGGACATAAGCTTGAACCTGTTAAGGAAAATTTTTGCAAATATTTTCAAGTTTGTGTACGTTGTTTGAAACAAAGTTTCTACATATGCAGTTTGAAGTTTTTGTTTGTTTATAGGAGTTTTGTATGTAGATTCCCCATCTTTGCCATTGATGTCAAAGGGGGAGAGTAGAATAGTGAAAAATTTATATTCATCTAAGGGGGAGTTGTAGTTTTGAGTTTTGAATGAAGATCTTTTTGGAGTTTTTGTTGGCAGTGTATTTATGTTGGTACCGATCTTACACTTAGTCATTTTTCCCTAAGTGTTTCCATCAATGTCAAAGGGGGAGATTGTTGGTAAGAGGCATTGCACATGTTTTCTGCTGTTATCATTGATGGCAACCCTTGTCAACTAGTAGATCTGCATGTCATCATTTACTCATACTAGTAGATAGATTGAAGATCAATGATTATCTATTAAGTTAGAATAGAGAATTCGATAGATTTGTGCTCTTCAATTCATATGCAAAATTTTTGTTATTATTTTTTGTTATGGATCTCAAGGAGTATTGTTTGATGAATAATCTATGTTATATATGAATATTGGTGCCTCATATCAATTTGGGTGAAAGTTAGAAAGTTTAGTAAACTATTTTTTTGTTCATTAGTGTATGGAGTCAGACTTGGTGAATATAGTGTGTCACGGATATTTGAAGAGTTATTGTTTAAGTGTTTTTGTGCTCGATAATTTTGATTTGGATCCTCACTATGTTGTGGCCAACTTTTGTGGATGCACATTGAATATTATGGGCGATCTAAGCCATCAGTTTGTGAATATTTCTTATTTTTGTTCAAGCTGACCTAAAGCGATTAAATCCTAAGTAGAAGATATATATAAGTGATAGATTATATCATTTTGATATATGTCAGTTGATTTTGTTGGAAAAAAAAGGGTAGACAACTAAGAGGGGGGGTTGAATTAGCTGCCCCAAAAATTCAAAACTTATTTGACTTATCAACTTTATACTCAAATCTGATCATTAAGCATGAAAATGGAGATAATCAACACATCAGTAACACACATAACACCAATATTTTTTTATGTGGAAACCATGTTAGGGGAAAATCCATGGTGGAGGTTAGTCCTCAAGATTATACCCTATTAAAAGTATAATGAAAGTGAAAATATGGGGAATGCACTTGCATTCAGGCACACTGCCTAGAGCTCACTACTCAAATACAAGGAAGATGTGCACTATCTTACAAAGAGATCTAGATTAAAGCCATCTATAGGGATTTGAATTGATAAAATAGCATCTACTAATTCTTGATAATAGTTCCAATTAAGCACATGAACAACTCTTCACTCTTCTTTACTTTTCTTCACACTCTGCTTCACTTTTCTTCACACTGTGCTCTTCCTTCGAATGATTAGGAAATTATTTACAAATACACACACATTTGTGAACTTCAATTCAAACAAAAAGCTACTCTTATATATCCCCAACAAGAAATTTCACTGCTACAAGTCGAACACAAAGAAATAATAAAATGAATATAACTGTTAGCCCAAATCATTCATAATAATCAATGTGTATCAACCAAAGTTAGCCATAACTTAGTGAGGACCTAAATAAACATATTCAACATGTGAAAAAATTCAATTAAACTATCCTTGAAGATCCAGAACATGCTTGAACACCATGTCGGCTAGGAACACGAAAAACATGAACATGAAAGAGAAAATTGTTAACCACAATCACAACAATCAATGCAAATGTGCAAAAAAGATATAGCATGATCTAGAAGCATCTAAAAAAATTAAGAAAAAATAGAGAAGCATCCGCAATAACTGAACTAATAGAAATAGCCTCATCTTCAATCAACAACACTAACTGAAGAAAAAAAAACTACCTAAATGAAAATCTTCATATCTCGATCAACTCTTCATGTAGATCTCTAAAAATCGATGTGGATAAACTAGATACACTCAACAAAAAACCCTTTAGTCCACAACCTCTTATCTTCAACCTATAGAACATACCACCATATTGAACTTCACTTAACCACTAACAACCTGCAACTCATTTCTTTACAATTTTATCAATATCCTCTATATCAATGGGTAAATTTCAGGATTAAGATTAGCAATGATTAGATCAGTAATAAAAACCCAAAGAAGTTATGAAGCACAATGAAAGAAAATAATAAGAACGATTATACCAGATATTTGTGAAGCTTCCATGATTCACCTCCATAACACCTCCTAGCTTGAAACATATGATTGATGCCCTCAGATTGAGTGTGTGAGGATTACAATTATGACATTGTCCTATGCAAGTTTTGAAGGATTTAAGTAAAACTATGTCTATGCCTATGCCAAATAACTCTAAAATGAAAAATAACTCTAAGTATCAATATTCCAGAATACCGAAGTTCATGTGTGTAATCTCAAAATATGAGCAAAATAGCATTTTATAGAAAACACAATTTTGAATGGACAGATGAGATTAACTTTTGACAAAGACCTAAAATCAGAGGATGAGATTTAATCTGATAATCCCTAATCAGGGTTAGGGAAAAATCCTTAAATGAGTGGCCAAGATGTCATCTGATAAAATCAAATCAGCGGTGGAGAAAAGATGAGATAATCAATTAGAAAAATAAAGATTTTCAAAAATCAAGAAGATAAAGACTGCCTGATTTATGAGATTCAAAAAATCAAAAAGATAAAAGGTGGACTGAAAAGCAGATTTGGAAAAATTAATAATTTGCTCAATTACTTGATTTTTGGAATCTAAAGCTACCAATTTGAATTAAATCAACTCAAAATATTGTTTTTATGAGATAATAAATAATCTTTTTTAGATTATTTACTAAAATGAAGTGACAGTTAATAAAAAGTAATCATTTTAAATAATAAATTGATTTAAAATGATGGAAATGTTAAATTGAGTAATTAAATAATTAAAGATAGTTATTTAATTTTAGAGGATTATGACTGATAATTAAATAAATTCATAAATTCATTTCATTATGGAAATTAGTGACATATTGAATAAATAAATAAAATTTATTTATTTAATAATCAGGAAGAATAAATGGATAAAGGTAATTAAACAAATTAACAAATTATTTATTTAATTAAAGGAAGACTTTAGATAATTAAAGACATATTGAATAAACAAATAAAATTTATTTATTTAATAATCATGAAGAATAAAAGGACATGAATTAATTAAATAATTATGAATTATTTAATTAATAGTCGAATGTGGACCAAGGACATAATTAAATGTCACAATTATGTTAGGACGAAAGTGGTAAAAATAGAGCTTGCAGGTCTAGGTCATTTTTAAGTGTCTACATTTTTCCCATCTTTGTCATAATGTAGTGTGTCACATTATGAAAAAGAAAATAAGTCAAAGCCATGCCCTAGTGAAGGTATAAAGTATCAATGCCCCCTCGGGATATTTTTCAAAATTTGGGTCGACAGTAGAATTATCCTTGCTAAAAATGGTAAAAATAAGGTATAAGGTATAATTGGGTTGATGGCAGAATTATGTTAGGACGAAAGTGGTAAAAATAGAGCTTGCAGGCCTAGGTCATTTTTAAGTGTCTACATCATCAACATATACAACTTCAAAAAAAATTATGCTAATAGTGTTGACATCAATGAGAACCACATATTAGCAACACAACCATAACATCCAACAATCTCCCCCTTTGGCATTGATGGAAATACATGATGTGAAAAATACCATCAATGCAACTAACTCTTGAAACTTACTCCCCCTTACATTATGACTCAATTTCTCCTCAATTCTTTCACATGAATTTTCTCCCATAAGACTCTTCTCCCTAGATAATCACCATTTTTTCACATGACTCTTCTCCCCCTTTGACATCAATGACAAAAAATATTAAGCTCTGAGCCACATATCTAAATTTTTGATCATCTGACTACTCTGCCTGAGTAGTAGCCACCACAACATCAATCTCAAATAAAATATGTCTATGAAATGCACGGACTGATGCAATGCATTGCTTTGCATCTTAGTTCTGATTAGGAGGGGTACTTACCCCTAACTTCCCTCTGAGATACTCAAAATTATCCTTAGGTAACAACTTGGTAAAGATTTATGCAATCTACTCCTTAGTAGGTGCATATTCTAATCTAACTTCTTTTTCACTTACCTTCTCCCTCAAAAAGTGAAACTTGATAGATATATGTTTTTTCTTTAAATGCAACACCGAATTCTTGGAAATGTTAATAGCACTTGAATTATCAAAGTACATAGCAATAGGTTCATCATATATAACTCTGATATCATTTAACATCTGTTTCATCCATAGGACTTGAGTACAATTTTTAGTAGCAACAATGTATTCGGCCTAAGCAGTGGACACAGAAATGGTATTCTAATTCTTGCTTAACCATGAAATTAGCTTTTTAACCAAGAAAAATGATCCACCACTAGTAATATTTCTATCATTTACATCTCCATCCCAGTTAGCATTAGTAAAGGAACTCAAAGTAAGATCATCATCTTTAGGATACCATATGCCAAGATCAACAATTCCCTTCAAGTATGTGAAAATTCTCTTCACAATAGTCACATGAGATTCCTTTGGATCAACTTGAAATCTTGCAAAAATACATACAATGTTAATGATATTAGGCTTGGTTTGAGTTAAGTACAACAATCCACCAATCATTGATCTCTATCTTGACTGATTTGCTTTGAAAGAATCATCTTCTATTGTCAACTTGCATCTGATCAGCATGGGTGTACCAACTGGCTTTGAATTTACCATACCGAACTTCTTCAACAATTCCTTCACATACTTAGATTGAGATATAAAAATCCCTTTATCTAACTGAGTAATTTAGAATCATAGAAATAATTTCATCTCACCAATCATAGACATCTCAAATTCATTATGCATTTCACTAGAAAAATTCATGCACAAAGCATCATCTCCTCCAAAAATAATGTCAGCAACAAAGAATTCAACAAGAAGATCTTTATCATCATTCTTGAAATACAAATTACTATCTGTAATACCTTTGTTAAATCCAAGCTTCGACAAATACTTGTCCAATCTTGCATACCATGCTTTAGGGGCTTGCATGAGTCCATACAATGCTTTATTCAACTGACACACCATATCTTCCTTATTAGTCAACTGGAATCCATTAGGTTGCTTACACTTCTTCTTCAAATTCACCATTTAGAAAAGTTGATTTAACATCCATTTGATAAACTTTGTAGTCCTTGTGAGCAACATAGGCAAGAAATAATCTTACAGCTTCAATTCTATCAACAGGGGCAAAGGTCTCTTCAAAATCAATTCCTTCCATTTGTGAATATCCTTTACATACTAGTTTGGCTTTGTTTCTAATCACTTCACCTTGCTCATTCAGTTTGTTTCTAAAAACCCATTTAGTTCCAATAACATTCTTATCCTTAGGTCTAGGAACAAGAATCCATGTATCATTCTTTTCAATATGTTTCAACTCTTCTTTTATTGCTTCAACCCAATGCTCATCTTTACATGTTTCATTCACACTAGTAGGTTTAGTTTTTGAAATCAAGTGATATTCCTCTACAATATTTCTCCTAGTTTAGAAACCTTTGTTCTTATCATCTATAATCTAATCTTTTGAATGATTCAATCTTACATACCTCAGATTCTTCTTGGGTTGTTCTTCAACTTCAAGTTCCTTTGATCTCTCTTTTGTGTTTCCACTAGTTTCTCCTTCTTCATTCTCCTGATTTACCGGATTGATTTGCACTTGATTTATAGTTTTGTCTTGCTTTCCTTGATTTGTACTATCATTTTGATCATCAAATTCATATCCATAGGTTCCAGATGGTGTACCAAAGTCTTCATCAACCTTAACATTTTCACTTTCAACCATTTTCTTCAATCTTTTATTGTAACATTGGTAGGCCTTTCTCTTAGTGGAATAACCCAGAAAGATACCTTCATCATTCTTTTCATCAAACTTTCCTATGTCTTCATCTCTCTTAATGTAACATCTACTTCCAAATATCTTGAAGCATTTAATAGTAGGATTTTGACCATTCCATAGCTCAAAAGGGGTCTTACTAGTATCACCTTTGATTTGTACCTAGTTTAGTATGTACACAACAATACTCACAGCTTCTGTCCAATAGTTATGAGGGACATTTCCTTCCAACATCATTGTTCTAGTAGTATCTTCAACTATTATGTTCTTCTTTTCCACAACTCCATTTTGTTGAGGGATCTGTGGTGTAGATAATTTTCTCCTTATTCCATTTTCTTCACAAAAAGAATTAAATTCACTGGAAGCGAATTCACCACCTCTATCTTATCTCAGACACTTAATCTTTTAGACACTTAATCTTCAAATATGTCTTGTTCTCAACCATAGCTTTAAAGATCTTGAACTTTTCAAGTGCTTTATATTTCTCTCTTAAGAAAGTAACCCATACCATTCTAGAATAATCATCAATGAGTAACATGAAATACTTGTAACCTTGTAGACTTGTAACCTTAGAGGGACCACATAGATCAGTATGCACCAGCTCTAACAATTCATTTGAACAATGCTTTTTACTCTGAAATGAAATCCTTGTTTGTTTTCCCAATTGACATTCCTTGCATATTACATTAGTAAGTTTCACCAACTTAGGTAGATCTCTCACAACCTTTGTAGAACTTATCTTGAGAATATTATCAAAGTTAACATGACACAATCTCCTATGCCATAGCCAACTTTCATCAACTTGAGCAATCAAACAATTTCTACTAGTAGCACTCAACTGAAAGATATTAACTTTTGTCTTTGTACTTGATGCAATTACATTTTTGGAACTCAATATTCTGCACTTTCCATCATTGAGTTGAAGATTATATCCCTTATCAACCATTTGACCAACACTCAAAACATTATGCTTCAGGCCTTCTACATACAAAACATCATCAATATTATGCTTACCATCAAGAGAAATGTATCCTCTTCCATGGATCACACCAATTGTATTATCACCAAATCTCACAACACCACCATCATTTTCTCAAAGCTCACAAATTTACTTTTGTCTCCTATCATATAATGTGAACATCCACTATCAATTACCCATTCATCTTTCTCATCAACTTGAGTAGCTAGGGCTTTCTCAACATTTGTACAACTAGAAAATTCAATAGATATAGAACTATTTTCTTTGACAACAATAAATACCCATTCATCATCATCTCTATCAAATTCTTCATCTATTACACCTTCATCAGCAACATAGTAAAATTTTTCTGAAATCTAGGCTTGTTATGTCTTGATTTAGGGGCTCTTTTCATACACCTTGATGTAAAATGACCTATCTTATTTCAAGAAAAACATTTTAGAGGAAACTTTCCTTCATACTTACCTTTTCCTCTCGGTACCTTTTTGACAATAAGTTCCTTTTAGTTCTTCCATCTCTTTTTCTTCTTCTTCACACTGTCTGATTTCATCTTCATACTTGAATGCATTTCTAGATGAACTCTCACCTAGTTCATATCTCTGTCTATCTCTTCCAGAAGTAGTAGCCTTAAATGTAGATTCTACCTTAGGAAGGGAGTCACCAAATTCACTCAACTCAAAAGTATTCAACTTACCAACCAAAGTATCTTTGGTTATGTTTGTTACAGTCTAGAGCTCTTCAATAGCACTAGCTTTGATTTTGTATGAATCAAGCAGGGATCTAAGCACTTTATAAATAATCCTAGATTCTTCTATCTTTCCACTAGCACATCTAATACCACAGACAAGTTCATTCACTCTTTGCATAAAAGTATTAATATTCTCATCATCACCCATTCTCAACCTTTCCCATTTTCCTTTCAAACTCTCCAACTTCACAGTCTTCACATTATCATCACCTTCATACAAGGTTTCCAATTTTTTCTAGATCTCATAAGCAGTCTTCAGATCCATAACATTTGTCATCTTTGAATGAGTTAAAGCACTCAACAAAGCTTCCTTAGCCTAGATATTATACTCAACATCTCTGATCTGAACAGAAGTAGTAGGACCATTCTGTGGAATAACATACCTATTACTTGTAATGCTCTAGTAGGGTTCACCAATGCATCTTAGATGACACTCCATTCGAGTCTTCCACAAAGAGTAATTTGTTCCATTAAACCTTGAACTATCCTTCTTGTAAGTTTCCATCCCAAACCACCTTAAGTTTTTAAAATTCTTCCAAGGAACTTAGCTCTTATACCAACTATTGGAAAAGCAACGACAGACAAATGAGAGGTGGGGTGAATCAGTTGTCCCAAAAATTAAAAACTTATTTGAATTATCAACTTTATACTTAGATCTGATCATTAAGCATGAAAACAAAGATCATCAACACATCAGTAACACACATTTTTTCAATTGGAAACCCTGTTAGGGGAAAAAACATGGTGGAGGTTAGTCTAGAAGATTATACCCCATTAAAAGTATAATTAAAATGAAAATATGGGGAATGTACTTGCATTTAGGTGCACTACCTAGAGCTCACTACTCAAATACAAAGGAAGACACACTGTATTATAAAGAGATTTGGATTAAAGCAATATGCATGGATTTGAACTGATAAAATGGAATCTACTAATCCCTGATCACAATTCTGGTTAAGCACATGAAGACCTCTTCACTCTTCTTCAATTTTCTTCACACTCTACTTCACTTTTCTTCACACTATGCTCTTCCTTCGAATGATTAGGAAATTATTTGCACATACACACACATTCGTGCACTTCAATTTGAACAAACAACCTCTCTTATATATCCACAACAATAAATTTCAATACTACAAGTTGACCACAAGGAAATGATAAAATGAATATAATTGTCGGCCCAAATCATTCATAATAATCAATGTGTATAAACAAAAGTCAGCCATAACTTAGTGAGGACCTAAATCAACATCTTCAACATGAAAACACTTCAATTAAATTCTCCTTGAAGATCAACAACATGCTTCAACACTATGTTGGCCAAGAACACGAAAAAAATGAACACACGAGAAAATTGCCAACCATGATCACAATGATCAATGTAGACATACAAAAAAGATAGATCATGATCTAGAAGCATCCAAAAAAATTAAGAACCAATAGAGAAGCATCTGAAACAACTGAGCTAATAGAAATAGCCTCATCTTCAATCAAAAAAATTGACTAAAGAAACAAAAAAACTATCTGAATGAAAATCTTCATAACTCGATCAACTCTTCATGCAGATCACTAAAACTTGACATGGATAAACTAGATACACTTAGAAAAAAACCCTTTAGTCCACAACCTCTGATCTTCAACGTACATAACATACCACCATACTGAACTTCACTTAACTACTGACAACCTGCAACTCATTTCTTTATAATTTTCTCAATATCCTAGACATATACAGCTTCAAATAGATTTATGCTAATAGTGTTGACATCAATGACAACCAAATATCAGCAACACAACCACAAAATCCAACAAATGTATGTTGTGAATGTTAGAAGGTCAATAGAGCGATTATGCACAGTTTCACTTGTGCATTAAGGATTTTTTGTGTGAATTCAAGTAGAACAAAGCAGAAAACCAAAATCAGTCAGAAGGTCCAGAATTCGATTGTTGAGCCTAACTAGAACTGTAATCAGGCATTTGTAGATGCTACTTTCTCAGTTCAAATCCTTGTAAGTATTCCAAACTTTTGTAAGGAAGTGAGCCTTTCAGTTTTTGAGCAGTGAACTCTAGGAAGTGTTCCTAAATGCAAGTGCATTCTCATTTTGCAAACTTTTTATTTTGAGTATACTTAGAGCAATATTATAGATTGACCTCCACCATGGTTTTTCTCGTAACAGGGTTTCCATGTAAGAGAAAAATCTTGTTTTTATGGTGTTGTGGTTATTTGTCTTATGTGCATGCATTTTTATTTTGGTTGAATGTTATCAACACTTTAAGGATCAGATTAATAAAGTTAAAAATTGCACAATACTGATTCATCCCCCCTCTCAGTGTTTCTTGATTCCAACATCTAATTCTCTATTTATGTGTGCAACATTAATATTCAACACGTATTGGGTGATTTGGGAGGGAAAACCTGGGTCTTTTGGTTGTGTGGGGAGGGGGAGTTAACTGTATATATAAAGACCTAGGTAATCTTTCCAGAGGATCTTTTGTTATCTTGTTTGGATGATTATGTAGATGTTGGTAGTGGCCTCCACTACCATTCCAACCACCTTGCTACTCCAAAACGGTTTCTTCTGTACAACTTCATAGGTACATCTGAATTTCCTCTTCTCTTATTATTTATAAAATTTAATTCGTTCACAAATGAGCTTTGATTTCTCTTTAACACTTGTAAATACAAAAAATTGTAGGAATGTGCCTCATGGTAGTTACACAATGTTTATTTTTTCCACCTCATCCCTTATACATTGGAAAATTGGATTACCTTCTTAAGTATGGTAAATACGAGTATTTATTGGAATGTACACCATGATAGTTTTGCTGCATGATTTCATTTTCCCCTTATCTTTTAAATTTTGGGAAATATAACCTTTGGTAAAAATTTTGTGAACTAGTATTCTCCACCAATGGGACTTAACTTTCTTCTTTTAAATCCATTTTCTCTTTGATATATATGTCTAAGGAATGGGTATGTGCAGGATCATCATGGAAAAAATAGGCCCTTAAGTGGCAAAAATTCAGAAAAATCAATGTTAGGCAAATTGACGTAAAAATCTGAATAAGTTATCTATATTATTTCAAAAATATGTAAGAATAGAATCTGTAGAAAATTGAATTTAGTTTCTAAAATACTAGGTTTATTTAAAAATAAATAAAATCTATTTGGTGAAAATTTGAAATTTCAATGCAGAGTACTTAAATTTCAGGGGAAAAATAAGTAGTGGTTCATAGACCACCTAACCATAATAAAATGATAATATTTTTTATAATATTTTATATATAACTAGAGGACTCATGTCCGACGATGTTTTGATTCAAAAATATGATATGCTTTGAAAGTTATAGATGTTTTTCAATTAGCTTATCAATCAGATTTGTAGTCATAATTCTAATGGAAAATTAATAATAATAATTTATTAAATTCAAATTAAAGCATAATTTATATTGGTGGAAAGCTGAGAATCTCCTCTAAAAACCCTTTTCGTTTCATCAAATTTGGGTAAAAAAAAGTCAGCTACATGCCCTACAAATACCCATAATATTGCCACTTTTTGGCCCATCATGATCCTACACATACCCGAACCTCTCTCCAATATGAATTATGCAAACTTATTAAACAAGGTTGTATATTTACTTAATTATTGGTCTTTTCTTTTAAAATTAGTTTTATTATAAATAGGTTGTTCTTCCTTCCAAGAGTTAAAACCAGAATAAAATTATGTGTCCCTATTAATCACTTTGTCTCTCAAATGGAACTATTTTCTACTTAATCTTAGAGCTACAAGAGAGCTTGTAGGGGCTTTGTACACTTTTCCTCTTCGAGAAATCACATTTTTGCGTAGGCATCAAAGATGCTAACAAGGTTATGGAATTTGGCCTTACACCTGTTAATTTCATATTCTTTAAATTTCTAAAGCCCTTTCAATGAATCTAGCTTGTGCATATCCTCCAATTAATGTATTTCATGAGACCATAATTCTTTGAGGAATTATGTTAGATAGTTCACATGGCCTGTTCCTACTGCTTATGGTTTCACCTCCTCCAAACTCACTATTGTTCATATTGACCTTTCACTTCTCGAATTTGGTGAGCTGCAACCTGAAAATGAGGTTTCCACTGATAGTTTTAGAGTATGTTTATTAAAATGAAAATTACTATCAAAACCTGATAGTGAGCACATTTACGTTTTATCACTACAACACTCTTACCCTAGGAAGTTAAATATATATCAACATATTTAATATATAATGTATATTTTAGGTTTTCTTGTAATGAGATTGATGGAGTAGAGAAGCTTGGATCATGAACATGGTGAGTTGATCGCATGAGGAAACAATAGTGTTTGTGTTTTTTGGTGCACTTCCCCACCAAATTCCTTCACAGTTGCATGCCTTAACGTTATTATTTTTATGTTCCTCTTGTAATTCCTTACACTTTTAAATAAATGTCTCTATTTCAGCTACTCTAATGCTAGTCTTTCTTTCCTGTTAATTGCTCTCAAGTAAAAATAATAATAATCATAATAATGCCTTAAAATTTTGTGTTGTCTTCACTTAGAAAATAAAATTATAGCATGCATTAAAATAAAATAATTTTAGTGTTGTTTTCATCTTCAGCTAGGAATATTTTATTAAGGTGGTGGAAACATTTTCAAACTAGACTTTTAGTTTTTAATAATTTTCTTAAATCGATGCATGCATAAAATAAAACTTAAGTGTAAAAATATTATTTAATTTCTATCACATATTTAGTTTTGAATTTAATTTAATTTAATTTTTATCTAGTCTTAAATATAGTTTTACATTGAGTCATTTCGACAGTTCCATTAAAATATTGACATTAAATTCCCAGTTTATAGTTTTCAATGTACTATCCTTGTTAATAAAACATAACACTTTTTAAGTTTAGTATATACATGTTACGGTGCTTGGTTGATCAATTATATTAAAGTGAATGTGTTTTTTTTTTATAAAAGCAATCTAAGCGATAATTTTAGGTCTAACTTTTCAAACACAAGTTTTAGGGTACTTAAATAAATATGAAAGTAAATAAGGAGTTTTAAATATAGTTAAATGTGTTTTATTAGTTAATATTTTAAAAATAAAGGGAGGGATTATATATATATATATATAATTTATATTTATATTTTTGTTTATATTTATATAAATATTATTTTATTTTAATTTGTCAATGTTAAAATTAAATATTTTATTCAAAGTAAAATTATTTTATATTTTATAGAAAACTATGAGTTGTGTTTTGTTTGTTTGAGGTGTCGAAAAAGAATAATAATACTAATAATTCATATTTTTTTTATTGGGATCATTTAGATTTAAGCTATTCTTTTCCATTATTTAATTTCTCTAATGATAATGTATAAATCAAGTTTTTGGAAGATTATATTCTGTTAATAGTGAAATCTAAGGGTAATTTTTAATTGTGAATATCATCTAGATATAATGAGGATAAATTATATATTTAGATAAAACAAGTACCAAATATATAATTTATGTGTATAAGAGATGAGTTTTCTTATCCTGTTAATAGTGAAATCTAAGGGTAATTTTAAATTGTAAATATCATCTAGATATAATGAGGATAAAGTATATATTTAGAGAAAAAAAAGTACCAAATATATAATTTATGTGTATAAGAGATGAGTTTTCTTATTTTTTTAATATTGAAATCTAAGGGAAATTTTTCATTGTGAATATCATATAGATATAATGAGGATAAAATATATGTTTAGATAAAACAAGTACCAAATATATAATTTATGTATAAGAGATGAGTTTTCTTGAACCATTATTAAAGAAATGAATCTAAAAGATTTATTCAAAAAAATTAAGCTATTTGAATATCGATAAATACTACTATTTAAATTATTTCATCTCATACCTTGATAATTCATTATAGGATATATTAATTTTCCATCAATTTTCCTAATAGCTTGCAAAAGGGGATAAGAATGAATTTATTTACTCAATTCATATGATATTCAATGATTATACTATTTATGACGCTTTAATTTTAGTTAGTCTTTTCAATGACTAGAATTCCTAAACAATTCTGGTGCAAAAGGTTGATAGTAATTTTTTTTCTTCCAATATCATTTTAAAAGATTCAAGTGAATTCCAATAATCGTTGCATGAAGGATTTAAGGATATAAGATAATTGTCTAATTTACTTGATGATATAAAGGCTATATGATTTTCAAGTATTATGCATTAAATGATTTATAGATGATTCCTTATTCTATGTTAAATTAGATAATTCATCTAACATTTGATTCAGATAGGATGTGAATAATGTTATTGCAAACTTTTACCATAATACTAGTTTTATTACTTGTCTTATATATTAAGAACCTTATAGGGGATTCTCTCTTAGGATTTAATTTGCAAAGTAGGTGTATACCAAATTTGGACTAAGCATGTAAGGTATTGATTTCTCAAAGCTACCTTCTCTCACCATGTACAATTTTATGTCTAAGTGAACATAGGAAGTTTTGTAACAAACTCAAAGAAAATATCCTTAAAGTGTGTTTCCTAGTATATCTTTACCCAAGTCTTGATCCCCAGCTTCACCTAAGTGGGTGGAAGCCATATGAGAAACTATCTTGGATAATGTACCCTAGAAAGGGTTGCGTACCCATTTTTATGGTATATGATTTGTATAGAATGCATGATACCATTGTGTAGAGGATTGAATTTTAACGTATATTAGTGTTAGTGTGTTATGAGTATGATTGAGGTTGAGTAATTTGTAGAAACATAATGGTTAAACCCCATGTGGATGTGAGTTAATGAGTTGGAGCAACTCAAGTTGTCGAACTACAGTTCCTCTACAAATTATATACATAGGCAAGGCCATCAAGCGATGAGCCCCAAAGGCATTAGGTCAGGCCCCTAGGACTATTCTTCTTAGTCTTGTATGTGACTTGATATTTTCTCTAGATATTTTATCTACCATTTATTTATGTAGTTGTCTTGATATTCATGTGCTAACTAGCTTTGATCTTATGTGTGTTCCAAGTCATGTAGACCTTACAGGTATAGGTATTGGGAGCGATCAATTTTTGACATGATGGAATGTAAGAGGTAAATTAAGCTGACCCAAAGTAAGTAGACTCTACTGCTAAAATAGTAAATCGTTTATATCCTTTCTTCTAACTAGTTTGATCATTTTCTATAGCTGTAAGTAGTGAATCATGTTATTGTTTTTTTAAGTAAACATTTTTTTTTAGTAAAATTAGTAAAGTCATTATGGATTGTTATATTTTTTAGAGTGTAAAATGTAGGCATGACAAGATACACCTTCAATGTACAGGGTTTAGTTCCACTAAAGCTCTAAATATGAAGTACTACCTCATACAGTAGTCGCTCAACAAAACTGCATTGATCACAACTGATAAATCATTTAGGCTTAGATCTTCACACACCTTTTCCTCTTTGCATTTCACATTCACTCCATATATCCACTTCCACTACTCATGCTCATCTCATTCCTCAAAAAATATTATATATATACAAGTGTATCTTTATTCATCAATTAGGTCGGCCTAATTAGATGAACATAAAATAATCAAAACTTTCTTTTTTAGAACCATATATGATTTAAAACTTTTTTTCCATGTAGTGCATTAAACCCATCTAGCTATCATCCATAAAGCATAACAAGTATTCATAAAGTATTGCATACACTGAGTTGGCAAAGAATAGAACACAATTCTCCAAACCAACAAATAAACCTCAAAGAAAATACCTTATGTATCTAATAACTCGTTAATTTTCCATCATAATACCAACATAGAGACTAACAAAAAAATTACAACATAATAATGTTCACTTTAATAGAATGCAAAGTCTCCCACATAGTATGCCAAGCAAGAAACAATAGTAGAATATAGAGTTGAACATTGTTAGAGATAATTTTTTGCTCATGATAAAATACATCTCAATATCTAGGACATAGTTTCCTAAATGAGTTAAGAGAGCATGGTTAAGAGATTAGAGTCATATGAAATCTTGTAGTGAATTTCAGACTAAATTACCAACACACTGATCCATCATAGAAGGGTATTACTGGCAGAGAACAGCTTCTGATAAACCAAGTAGACTTCCCATATAGTTATCACCTTGTTGACATCAATGACAACAAAGGAACAACCAACACAAACCATCCATACTTCATGCTCATGTTGCAAGGATCCCATGAATCTGCTCCTTTGTCATTGATGGCAACATGGATGACAAAAAAAAATTCTAGTATACTTTAAATACTTTGAATACTCCCCCTATCAAAACTATTCTTCACAAAAATTATTTTCCTTTATATCTCTATCTCTCTATCTCTCCATCTCTTTATATCTTCCCCTTTGACATCAATGAAAAAGGAAGGAGTCTCGTATATCTGTATCAAAGTGTAACAAAAAAGAAATGAACACATAATTGAATTAACTTGAAGAAGAATCTCTGAGACTCTTCAAGATAGCCTTCCACGATGCTTTACCTTCTTCCCATGAACATTTTGAAATTACAAGAGTCTTGTAAAATAGCTCAAGATTAGTTAAAGACTCTACACCATCTGCTAAAGTATTGGGACTAATATTAATCTCTAATAATTCATCAATACAGCCAAGGGCACTAGAAAAAAAAGTATGTCTAATTTTAATCATGTCTCTGAGTGCCACAAACTTCTTTATAACATCTATGCTTTGATCTTGTAGAAGAAATAATTTGTCCTAAACTTGCACAATATAGGACCACCTTTGATTATCTTTATCTCCTACTAACCTATATGTATCTCCCTGAGTGCTCATATGAGACTCATTCATCCTTATCTCATTTCTTATATCTAGTGTACTGCCAGAACAATCTAGACAAAAATACAATAGTTCATGTTCCTCTTCTTTAGAAACATGTACATAATTTAGTTCCTTTATCATTCGAATGTGTGCATTCACACATTTTTCCTTGATATCTTCCAAATTTCCTTCATCGGACCTCATTCCACTAGGAAGTTCAAGTTCAGAGATGTAGAACTTCAAAGAATCAATCATGCCATAGAGATTATCCACAATAGAAATAGATGAATCAAAAATTAGCACCAGGAATAACCTTATGCAATTCTTCCAAAGCTCTCTAAATATTTATTCTTTCATTATCATTTTCAAGCTCACTTCCTTCTACAACTTCTTGCTTAACAACACTCTTCATTTTCTTCCTTGTTCTGATCATGCTACTAGAGGTACCTTATACATTGAGATTCTTAGGGCTTTCCAAAAGAATTTTAGCATAATTATCAGTTTCAGCCTCTAACACTTCATAGTCCAATTCAGATATCCAAGCTAACCTTTATTTAGCTACTTCCATGTGACAATCAACATGCATTCAAAATTGATCAATCAACCCTAACTTAACCATTTTACTAAAGATCAAGATTTCAACTCCAAATCCAAATTCTACAACATGTTGAAAACAACCTCTTTTAAAATATATATTTTTCACATAAATCCTATTTGCACAATTAATTCAACAAGTGCATTTAAATAAATACTTTTTCACAAAATTGACATTCACTTTTTAAATAAATAACTTGTTTAATTTAATTTAATAAATCAAACCATAAACATAAATGTTCATTTTAATCTAATATTTAAACAAAAATTACATTAAATCAAATATGTTAATTAAATAACCATTGAACTAACATAATTAATTCCCAAACAAAACAACACAAACAAGAACAACACGATGAGACCAAACAAAAAAATAGCAATGGTGAAAAATGGATACTCATTCAATGAAGAATGATGGCTAATGACAGACCTGACACTATCTCTAAAACCACATATTTACATTGGATTAAGGCACACTCAAACCCAACAAGCAGGTGGAGTCGATACTTGGTACCTGTAACTACATAAAACAACACTATTAAACATATAATCAGATATCGACAAACACACCATGAAGAAGAGTCATAGCATAGCAGGGTACTCACAAGTGAGTAGTGATACATTGTCTTCTTCACCAAGACAAATGAGCATCATTATATCATAAACAACAATTACATCATGATAACCTCATTAAAACTTAGAAACAACATAAACCATAACACACACGTGTCTATCATAATTTCATCACATGAACATAACTAGATAATCACGATGTCCAATGTATCATCCATAGAGTATAACAACTAACATAAAATCTATGTCATAACTAGTAAAAAATGTAATATAGTATCCAAAACAACATAATGACTAGCAAACAAACATAAGAAAACTAAAACAGATAGTAGCAACTGGAGGGACACTACAACAACACTCTTCATTTTCTTCCCTATTCTGATCATGCTACGAGAGGTACCTTCTACATTGAGATTCTTACGGATTTCCAAAATAGTTTTAGCATAATTATCAAGTTTAGCCTCTAACACTTCATAGTCCAATTCAGATATCCAAGCTAACCTTGATTTAGTTGCTTCCATGTGACAATATGTAGAAATAAGAAAATTTATGCTTCTAGAGTTCCTTTCAACAAAACTTACTGGAATCCTAAACCTTTGATTCATCCTCATCTAAAATTTTCCAAAGAATGAAACAAGGGAAATCTCTTATGCATCTGAACTACCAATATTTATCATGAAGTTCCTAATTTGATAGGAAATAGGCTCTGAATTTGACCATTCTATCCTTCCTATTATCGATAACTCTCTCAAAAAGTAAAAGAGAAAACAAACAACCAAATTGCCATACCAGAATGTATTCTTCTTACTCTTCTTGATTTCCTTTAACTTCTTCAAACTATTTATATGAAGTAATTCACACAAGTCATAATCCATACCTCTGTTAACCATATCAATAGTTGTATCTACAAAAATAGTAGAAACTATAAGTCATTGTTAGGGATACAAACTTTGTGACTGATGACCATAGCAACATACCTTATTACCAGATCAATAATCGATCTCAAATCAATCTCTTCCCCTTCAAAATTTTCACTAGTAACCTAAATTATCTCTTTCTCATCCATAGCCTTTAGTTTGGGAACTAGTCCAGAGGAAGAAAAACCAATTACATCTCTAATAGCTTCTCTAGTAATCAAATGTGCCTTATCAATCCATAAAGGTTCATCATGAATTCTACTCAACACTATTTGAATGTACTTCTCAAATTCAAACTAGGGAACTTTCCTCCAAACATCCAACTTCTTCTCAACTAATACTCTATAGGAAGCATGGTTATCTTTTCATTCACTTCCCTAAAGCATGCTCAACTGAACTAATGACATCTCTTCTACCTTACTATAAAAAAATACATAGATATCTTTTTTGGGAAACACTCTCAGAGGGATGTAAGAGAATGCACCAACAAACTCTTCCAACACATTCCTCAAATATCTCTTCAACCTAACTTGCACTTTATTTGCACTAAATTCACAAACTTTGAATTATCCATAGCAATGAAAGAAAAAGATTATTCAAATAGGAATACCTCTGTAAATGCCAACAAGAAATGTATAGATATCCTACTTCCAGAGCTCACTTCGAATCCGCTTGATTTCTTCTTCAAACCCTGAAACTTTGAATTTCCTTCTAAAATTCCTTTTCATGTTTCTCTGAAAATACATAAGACTTTAGAATTATCTAAATTTATTCCTTCCATTCCAAATAATTTTGTAATAAATTCTTCAACTTGCAGATAGATTTCCTCAAAAAAAATTTACACTTCCATTATTTAAAATTTTTTAGAATTCATCCTTCACACATGTGACTAAGAAAATACCTTAATCTTGTTACCACATTAAATATACTTCTTTCATGATATGACATAAATACCGATGAGGGGGTTTATTAGATTTTTTGATAATTTCCCCCCTTAGCCACTATTTTTACGTAGAAATTGATGGGAGTATCTACACTGGGGGTCAGAATAGATAAGACTAATGATTCCTTTCTCTAAATCCTTTTCATTTCATCTCTTGCTTCTTCTGAATCAATTATTTGATCATTATTCTTTGCCAGATAATTATTTTTCTTTCTTATGTTGTTATTACTAGGGTGTTTCAGATTTCTGCACTTACAACAAATAAAATTATTCTTTCCATTTTCCCTTTCATTCAATAGACTAACTTTATGTCCAATCTTCTTACTCTTAGAACACTTGCCAGAGAAAGATAGAGAATGATTCATTTTACTTTGGCAGTCCTTTTCCTTATGACCAAATTCTTTGTAGGAATAGAAAAAACCATTTAAAGATAAATACCTTTTAGCATCATGTCACTTGATAGGAGTTTTTACAAAATTTCTTCTTAGATCCTTGATTTTCCTATTTTTGTATCGAGTCTTCTTACCAGTCGATTTCTTCGCTTTATAACTCCAACCTTCCTCAAAAAATAAACCACTCTTATCCATTTCTGGTCTTTGAGAGGTAATCAATTCATCAAGAATCACCGAGCCTCTCTAAAAAATTTCTTCAAAACTTCTTTCCTTTTCCAGATAAGGTCTCAAGATTTCTTCTTCTTCTTCTAGCTTTATGCATTCATCTATCTTCCTTTGAATTTCAATTTCCTAACATTCTTCAATTCATTTCTTCTCATCCAATTATTGCAGTAGGCTAGAGATAATTTCTTCTCCCTCAACCTATAGATCACATGCTTCAACACTTTTACTTTGAAAATTTTCAATGTACTCATTCACTTTCATCAACTTGTCCTTCAGATCTTTCAATTCTTTTGAATATTCACCAGAGACTACTTTTGGAGGGAAAAAATTCTCATACTCAAATTTTGGGACCTTCCTCAAGCCATTAGGCTTCTTCCAAGGAACCAAGCTTTGATACCAATTTTTGAATAGGACAATTGAGAGGGGGGATGAATCATTTTTCATAGATTTTAACCTTTAATTCAATCATCAAAACTAATACTTAAAGCTGCTTAAATGATTAATCATCAAATGCTAATGTAGAAACTCAAATTCAACACATAAACACATTAACACTAGATTTATTGGTGCAACCACAGTAGGAGGGTCTTCAAAAGGAATAATCAAGACCATGTAGCAAGAGTTACACAATATAATCAACACATAATATGGAGGAAAATTCATATTCAAACCTTCTAATTATCATAAATGTCAACTATTTAATTGATCGACAACATCCGACTTCACAAGCTTGATACAACATGTTTGACATACAATATTCCTATATGCTCCTTATGCAAACTGAAATCTTACATATCATATCCTATATTCATCTTAGTCACTTTCCTAATGATATATTACAATGATTTATATCACATCTGGAGATCTAGAATCTTTTGCCTTAGCCAAAGATCATTGCAATCCTCGATGAAGGAAATGTAACGTGTGCATGGAATAGGTCAACCTTAAATTTGAATTTCTCCTCGACAGATGCATAGGATGAATTTTATACCTAAATTAAGCTCAGGGACACTCCATGAAATAATTTTAAACACACTATAAGGATCCACAAGTTATGAGAAGGATCCATAAGAGATAAATATACTCATTAGGTTTGAAACTGCTTGGTGCTCTGTTCTAGAAAATGTTGCTTATTTTGGAAGCGATAACTTGTCAGAAAAATATCTAATTGTCCTAAAATCTTGGAATATGGGAAATGAACATTTCCATGATGCAAATATAGATCTACAGGGTCCGATGAGAAACTATGATGAAATTTTGAATCTTCCAACTTGAACTGAATAGGAATTGAAACTACAATTGAAATGAAAATATTTTTGGTTGATGTAGGATTGCCAAGGAACAAGGATGCTCCTACATCAGACATGTGGGGTTGATTGAAAAGTGAGTCCTTCACTTTTCTGGGGCTAAATTAAAACCAATATGGTCTACCTCAGCCTGAGAAACCCAAGAAGAATCCTCCACTGGTCTGCCCTTTCATTTCATAACATATTCTTTGTACTGTCTTCCACACATTTCCCTCCCATCTCTGGTATCCAAAATTTATTCTATCTCATCTAATTGTTGTTTAGGAAACCGATTCTCCAGACTTATTTTACTTTCTTCATTGAATTATGGTTCATGGTACTGATGTAGATCAACAATGTTGAATATAGGTGATATACCCATGCCATCTAGTAAGTCTACTTCATATGCATTTCCTAAATCAAATTTCTTCAAAATCTTATAGGGTCCAAACATTCTTATCTTGAGCTGATTATATGTGCCAGCTAGAAATCTTTCCTTCATCAAATAAACCATCACTTCTTCTCTAGCTTCAAACTCCTTATGTCTCCTCTTTTCATTTGCTTGCTCCTTATACTTCTAGTTCATATCTTCCAATTGTTGCTTGACTTGAGTATGCACTTTCTTCATATGTTCTACAAATTCCTCTGCTTATGCACTCCTTTTATCTTCCTTACTGATGTCTCACAATTCTGATATATCTTTAGGATGAACTCCAGTAACAATATTCAAAAGGTGTTTTATTGATACTTATATTCACTGAATTATTGTAATAAAACTCCACTTATGCAAGGGCTAAATCCCAACTTCTAGTTTTCTCTCCAACCAAGCATCTTAGAAAATTCCCCAAACTCCTATTTACTACCTCTATCTGTCCATCAGTCTGTTGGTAAAAAGTAGAACTAAACTTTAAATATTTCTTTAACTTCTTCCAAAGTGTCCTCCAAAAGTAGCCAACAAAATTTGTATCTGTATCTGAAACAATACTCTTAGGTAATCCATGCAATATAACCACTTCTTTGAAAAACAAGTCTACTACATGTATTGCATCCATTTTCTTCTTACAAGGTATGAAATGTGTCATTTTACAAAATCTATCCACCACCACAAATATAGAATCATTACCTCTCTATGTCTTTGGAAAGCCAAGTATGAAATCCATGCTGATATCCTCCCAAGGTCTTTCCAAAACTATCAAAGGCTTATACAATCCAACATTCTGACTACTCCCTTTTTAAGCTTGAGAAACTCTGAAACTCTGTACAAATTTCCTAACATCCTTATGAATCTATGGCCAAAATTAATTCTCGCTTACAATTGCTACTGTCTTATCAATTCCAAAATGTCCTACCAATCCTCCACTATGTTTTTCTTTCAGTAAGTTATCCCTCATTGAGATCTGGGGTATACACAACTGATTCCCTATTAAAAACATATCCTCCTAAATGAAATAATCCAACCATTGAATCCTATCCTCCAAGAATGGCTATTTACAAGCTTTCCAAGGTTCTACAAAATTTAGGTCTTCCTCATACAAGTTCTTCAATTCATCAAAGCCTAATACCTCCACTTTCATCTCTGCTAGTAAACTCCTTCTCCTACTCAAAGCATCAACAACTCTATTTGACTTTCCACTCCTATGTTTCAAAACAAAAGTATAACTCTACAAGAATTCCACCCATCTCATGTGTCTCTGATTCAACTTACCCTGAATATTCAAATACTACAATGCTTGATGATCCATATACAACACAAAATATTTAGGAAACAAGTAATGTCTCCACTTCTTTAAGGCTTGAACTATGGCATAAAACTCCTGGTCATACACTGAATACCTTCTTCTAGCATCATTCAATTTCTCACTGAAATAAGCTTCTAGTCTTCCCTCTTGACTTAATACTGCTCCAATTGCATTTCCACTTGAATCACAATCTACTTGAAATACCTTACTAAATTTTGGTAAAGCCAATAGAGGCTGCTCAGTCACCTTCTGTTTCAACAACTAAAAACTCTAGTTTGTTCCATATGTCCACCTAAAATACTTCTTATCCCCTCTCATTATTTCTGTCATTGGACTTCAAATAGAACTAAAATTCATAATGAAATTTTGGTAGAAACTAGCCAATCCATGAAATTATCTTACATCTTCAATGCTTTCCGGGGTAGGCCATTCAAAAATTTCTCTTACCTTCTCAGGATCCATCTTCAATCCATCCACAAATATCACAAATCCTAGATATACCGATTCTTCCTTCATGAAACTACACTTCTTAATGTTTATTAGCAACTTCTCTTCTCTCAAATTCTGCAAAACTTGTCTTATATGCAACAAGTGTTCTTCCCTAGTCCTACTAAAAATCAAGATGTCATCCAAATAGACAATCAAAAACTTACCCAATAATTTATTCAATACCTCATTCATCAACCTAATGAAAGTACTAAGAGGATTTTTTAGTCCAAAAGGCATCACCAACCACTCATGCAATCCTTCATTTGTCTTGAATGTTGTCTTCCACTCATCCCCTTCTCTGATTTTGATATGATGATATCTACTCTTCAAATCTATCCTTGTAAAGTATTTATCTCCACTTAAAAAACACATAATGTCATCCATCCAGGGAAAAGGAAATATATACTTCACTATGATTTTGTTTATGGCTCTAGAGTCTATACACATCCTCCATTCTCCATCCTTCTTAGGTGCTAGCACAACAAGTACTGCACAAGGACTTAAGATTTCTCTGATCAAACCCTTCCTCAACAACTCTTGCACTTGTCTATTCATCTCTTCATTCTTTGTCAGTGTCATTCGATGTGCTGCTTTATTAGGAAAACTAGCTCCAGGAATCAAATCCATGCAATGAATAATAATCCAAATAGGTGGCAATCCATCAGGTACATTATCTGAAATGATCTCTTCATATTCTACCAACAACTCTTTTATCTCCTTTATTTTTTCTTCTACATTCTTCAAGTCTTCAGTCTTCTTAGGGACCAAGGCATAGCACATGTTCTCATGTCTCAGTCCATCTAGAAATCTCCTTCCATCAGCCAAAAAAATTCTAGCATTCATACAAACCTCAACCTTAGGAACATCCTCCAATGGTAACAAAGTTTTCTTCATCCCATTAGCAAAAAATATATATGTGTTCTTCTTTCCATCATGAATATCCTTTCTATCATACTGCCAAGGTCTTCCAAAAAAAACATGGCATACATCCATAGGCATGATATCACACAAAAAATCATCATGATAATTTCTTATCTTCAATTTCATCAAACATCATTCACTTACCAATATCTTATGCTCATCTTGAATCCATGCTATCTAATAGGGCTTTGGGTGTTTCAATATTTCCAACTTCAATTTAGTCAACATTTCTTCCAAAACCAGGTTCTTAGAGCTACCACTATCAATAATAACTCCGCAACATTTACTAGCTACCTTGCATCTAGTTTGGAAAAAATTCTTTCTCTACAATGGTTCCTACTCCATCTCACTTTGACATAATACTCTTTTGTTCACCAACATTTCCCCCTCTTCCGATTTATTAGATGATCCAACATGATCCTCCTTAGAAAATGATTTCCTTCTACTATTCTCTATATTTCTACTTATCTCTCTTTGATTACATTCAAATGCCCTATTTCCTTCTCCAACACACTTAAATTTTTTTCCCCTAAATACTCTTTTCTCCTGTCCTTTTTCATCTTTTCTATAACCTTCATTCCTGTAAACACAATAACCTTCTCTCTGGTAAGAGTTTCCATCATATCTATAGTATGAATTGTCATTCTTAGTGACTTCCTTATCTTTATTCCGATCTGCAAAAGTTCATCTTCCTCCTCCAGTAAAAGTTCTTGCTCTCTGTCTTTTCTCATTTCTTTTTTTAGCTTCTCTTCTAATTTTAGGGCACATTGATATGCCTCATCCACACTCAACAACTTGATCAAATTGATCTCATCCTGTATAGACAACCTCAAGCTATTCACATATTGGCTACTTGCTTGACCTCATCCTCTAAATTTCTAGATCTAATATTCAACTTGTAGAACTTCTCAGTATACTTTGTCACACTTGACTCCTTTTGCTTTAGATTCTACAACTTCCTAAACAAAATAATTTGATAGTCTATAGGAATAAACTTCTTTTTTAACTTATTCACCATCTGATCCCATGATTTTATCTTCTCCTTTCCTCTTCTTTTCCTATCTGTCTACAAATGTTCACACCAAAGGGATACATGTCCTTTCAACTTTTTACAAGAAAATTTCACCTTCTTACCTTCAGTAGTACCTTCAAAATCAAAATACTTATCTATCTCTATTATCCAATAAAGTAATTCATTTGAAACCAACTTACCACTATAATCTGTTGGATTGAAATGTGGTCTAGTATTTATCCTAGTTAGGGCTCTTATAAACCTCTCTTCTCCCTGATCTAGGCTAGGTTGATTTTCTCTTTCCCTTTCTTATTGTACTTCTACCTCTTCATTACTCACATCATCAACTGGTTGACCTCTCCTCTAGGCTATTTCGACTACTTCTAGTCTAGTAGCAATTCCTCTCAACATCTCCATTATAGCTAGGTCTACATTTTTGCACACTCCATTTCCTCTACCATTTATTCTTCCCACCATCTTTACACAAGTCCTCTATAGCTATAGGTTAGATCCTTAGTCTGTCACCCACAACAAATCTTCAACAAGACTCTGTAAACTCTTACAATCTCTCATAGAATGAATCTCACTCTAATACCAATCTAGTGTAGCCACAGTAGGAGGGTCCTCAAAGGGAACAATCCACACCATGCAGAAAGAGTTACACAATAGAAGCAACACAAAATATGGAGGAAAATGCAGATTCAAACCTTCTTATTATCAGAAATGTCAATTACAATCAATCAAAAACATCGGCTTCACAGATTTGGCTCATAGGCTTGATACAAGTTCAAGATATAATATTCCTATATACTCCTTATGCGTTCTTAAATATTACATATCATATCCCATATTCATCTTCTAGTCACTTTCCTAATGATCCATTACAATGATTTATATCACATCCAGAGATCTAGAATCTTTCACGTCGGCCAAAGATCATTATAATCCCCAATGAAGGAAATGTAACATGTGCAAGGAAAAGGTTGGCCTTAAATTTGAATTTCTCCTCAACGAGTGCATAAGATGAAGTGTGGACCAAAATTAAGGTCAAGGACACTCCATGAAACAATTTGAAACACACCATAAGGATCTGCAAGTTACCCATATGATCTAGAAGAGATAAATCTAGTCATTAGGCTCGAAACTGCTCAGTGCTCTATTCTAGAAGATGTCGCTTATTCTAAAAGTGATAACTTGCTGGAAAAAGATCTAATCATCTTGAAATATAGGAAATGAACATGTTCACAATGTAAATATAGATCTGCAGGGTCTAGTGAGCAACTATGACAAAATGTTGAATCTTCCAACTTGAACTAAATAGGAATTGAAGCTAGAACTAAAATGAAAATATTTTTGGTTGATGTAGGATTTCCAAGGGGCATGTACAGGATCATCATGGAAAAAATAGGCCCTTAAGTACCAAAATTTTTAGAAAAATTAGAGTTAGGAAACTTGATGTAAAAATTTAAATAAGTTATCTATATTATTTCAAAAATGTGTAAGAATAGAATCTATAGCAAATTGAATGTAGTTTCTAAACTACTAGGTTTATTTTTTTTTAAAAGAAAATCTATTTGGTGAATATTTAAAATTTTAATGCAATAGTACTTAAATTTTAGGGAAAAAATAAGAAGTAGGTGTTTGTCTGACCACCCTAATGACAATAAAATGATAATATTTTTATAAGATTTTAGATATAGGTAGAGGACTCATGTCCCAATGTGATGCATATTTTTTTGTATTTTTTCCCAGTAAATAATTAATTATGATTTTTTTATTACAAATTTTAAAAAATAGAAAAATTGTATGTCTGACCACCTTAACTTGGTCAAAACTTCATGAAATTAAAATTTTCTTTTTTTAATCCTATAGTATGTGAAACATAGAATGTGATGCATGTTTTAGATTCAAAAAATGTGATACCTTTTGAAAGCTATAGATGTTTTTCAATCAACCTATCAATTAGGACTTTAGCGTAATTCAAATAGAAAATAAATAATAATTATTTATTAAATTCAAAATAAAGCATAATTTATATTAGTGGAAAGCTAAGAATCTCCTTTAAAAACCCTTTTTGTTTCATCGATTTTGGGTAAAACAAAGGTTGTCAACCACATACCCTATATATACCCATCATATTGCCACTTTTTTGGCCCATCATGATCCTACACATACCCCAAGGACCAAGGATGCTCCTGCATCATTTACATGCAAAACCCATAAAGGGAAAATCTATAGTGAGGGTTAACTCACAATATATTATATCTAGATACATAATATTATAGGGCTCACTGCTAGGATTCACTATCCTTAAAAGGCTCACTGCTAGGACTCGATGTCATTACAAAGGCTCACTACCTGAGTACAAAAGATGGATAACCACCAAGATACAATGATAGTGGCTCATTCCCAAAAGATTGAATTGACATGATACGCCTTCAATATGTAGGGTTTAGTTCCACTCAAGCTCAAAATATGAAGTACTACCTCACATAGTAGTTGCTCAAAATAACTGCACTGATCATAACTGATAAAGCATTTAGGCTCAAATATTCACACACCTTTGCCTCTTTGTATTTAACATTCACTCCATATATCCACTTCCACTACTCATGCTCATATCATTCCTCAAAATATCTTATATATACAAGTATATATTTATTCATCAATTAGGTCAACCTAATTAGATGAACACAAAATAATCAAATCTTTCTTTTTTGGCAACATACATGATTTAAACATTTTTTCAATGTAGTGCATAATACCCAGTTGGCTATCATCTATAAAGTATAACTAGTCTTCATAAAGTATTTCATACATTGAGTTGACCAAGACTATAACAAAATTCTCTAAACAAACAAATAAACCTCAAAGAAAACACCTTCTGGATCTGAGAACTCATTAATTTCCCATCATACTACCATCATGGAGACTAGTTCAACAAAACCATAGCATAAGAATGTTCACTTTAATAGAATGCAGAGTCTCCCACACACTACCAAGAAAGGAACATAAATATAATATATAGTTGAACTTTATCATAGATAACTTTTTTCTCACAACTAAAGATGTCTCAAGATCTAGGATATAGTTTTCTGAATGACTCAAGAAAACATGGTTAAGAGATTAGAGACATATCAGATCTTACAATTAATTATGGACTAAATTACCAACACACTGATCCATCACATATGCGTATTACTAGCAGAGAAAAACTTTTGGTAAACCAAGTAGAATTCCCATATAGTTATCACCTTGTTGACATCAATGGAAACATAGGAACAACCAACAAAAACCATCCATACCTCATGCTCATGTTGGAAGGCTCTCAATAGAAAGTTAGATGCCCAAGAGGAATATTCTTTTGGGATGCTCTATGATTTCCATCATAATGGGTTGACCTCTTTGAATGCAATTTAAAAAAATTTCAAAGGAAAATAAATAATAAATATTTTGTCCCTCATGTCCCTTAGAACACTTTCCAAAGAACATGGAGACACATAAATCAACTTTGGATAGCAATTATAATGTGACCTATCCTAACACTTTACCATTTGACATTATACATTGAAATTACATCCATGAGATACAAATAAAATATATAATCGAGTATAGTGAACAAGGCCCTAGCCTTCCTACACCAAGAGAACTTATTTGTGGTCATTTTCTTCATGAGAGAATCTACAAAATTACCCAAAGTGTCAACATTCTTAATTAAAAATTTACCATTCTCAACTATTTTTTGAACAAAGTGATACTAAATATCAACATTCTTAGTATGAGAATGATACATAGGATTTTTTGATAAACATATGGCACTCTAATTGTCACATCCAATCATCACTATCCTATAATAAAAACTAATGCCATTACTAAGTCTCTATAACCAAAGAATCTCCTTAGAAGCATGTGTAGCTACCATATTCTCTCCTTTGATGGTGGATAATGTAGATATAGGCTACCTATTACTCATCCATCTAAATGCACCTCCAAAAAAAGTAAAAACATAGCCACTAGTGGACCTTCAACTATCCAAGTCACCTTCACAATCTACATAGATAGAACCATGTATGTCCAATGACATACTCACATCATTACTACCATGATAAAGCAAACAACAATTTGAAGTACCATGCAAATATCTAAACACCCTCTTAACAAATGTTCAATGCTCTCTACTAGGGTTAGACATAAACATGCTCAAAACTCCCACTACTTGGTCTATATCTAGTTTAGTGCAAACCATTACATACATTATGCTACTGATGCACTAGCACAAGGAACATTATACATCTCTTTAAAATCATCATCAAAAGTAGGACACATGTCTAAGCTCAACTTAGTACCAATTAGGAATGAAATATTTACTAGTTTACAATCATGCATATTCAACCTTTACAAAATAGTATCAATATACTTACTTAGACTTAGTCAAATATTTTTGTGTACATGATCTCTACTTATCTCCATCCCAAAAATACATTTTGCAGCCCCTAAATCCTTGATATCAAATATAGCAACTTCAATGCAAAGGCATCAAACATATGGTACCACATCTTGGGTGATTGTTTCAAACCAAAAGACCTCTTTAACTCGCAAACCAAGTGTTTTTTTCCTTTCACAAAATAACCATCAGGATGTTGCATATAAATCTCTTCTTCATGATCCCCATGCAAGAAAGTAGTTTTAACATCTATTTGTTCTATTTAAAAATCATAACCAACAATAATAGATAATAAGAATCTAATTTAGAAGTTAACTTAGCAACAAGAGTGGAAAGATGAAAATAGGTTATGTGAGGTTGGTATCAACGTGAGGTATGATGGACCTATTCTTCTTCAATTCATTAGGAAATAAGATCCACACAATAGAATGATTATCAAGCCTTACATTAATCAAGTCAAAGTGTGAATCTATAGATTTCCTTTTTGTGTCAGGACAAGAGTCCTATTCAAACAAAACTTTGGGGGGAGAAAAAAAGAAAAGGAAATCAACACCAAATTGCAATATAACACTCGGAACAACTAGATTAAGCTCAATACTAACATAACTAGAAAAAAAATACAAATAAAAAAGAGGTAGATCTGAATGTACGTTTCACCAATAGTTAGTTTCTGAAACCAATTTAGGACTCATTCGCCCAAGGGAAAATGTGTCATAAGTTAGGGTTTGTTTGCAACTTTCAAGAACCTTTGCTATAGATATAAATCTTCTATTTTTTAAGGTTTTAGTTTCAGAAATACAAAATTAAATTTTAAAGATGATTTTTCATGAGATGATAACTTTTTGTAAGTTTGACAACTTCAATTTTTCTCTTCAAGAGATCTTCAATATTTCTTCCACCTAAATTTACAAACACAAATCAAGAGGAAAATATGTTTTTTTTTTGGTGAATGGGGGTTTTCCTTGGTCAAACCCCATTTTGGTAATCAAAAATTGAAATGAAATAAAATACCATGAAAGGAATGATGAGTGAACAACTCAATGTCACAACTCACCAAACCCTTGAATACACATTGGAATGTAAATCAACAACTTGCATGAAATGGCTTCAATAAATATGGACCTTGAACCTTGAATATTGACTTCATATAATGCTTTCAATGCTTGAATGGATCATGAAAGCTACATCATCATATTAGCTCCAAAACATGCATGATACAAGAAGACTTTGATATGACAATTGGATCTTGAATGACACAATAAATCTTCAATAAATCTATTGTTGAATGTATTGATTTTTTCTTGAAATTCTCTTGAAAGTTCTCTTGAATTCTAACTTGATCTCAACAAAATCTTCTAGAAAAAATATTAGGTGAAACATAGCGAAATAGCCTTATATTTATAGATATGTATCCTTAATTTCCTAAAATTCAAATATCACAAGATGACATCTGATTATAGATTTAAGTATGTTAAAATACTACTAAAAAATAATTTAAATTTAGGTCCTAGGTCTCTAACTAAGGGACACACATTTCTCAATGATAAGTGTTATGTTAATGCATTAATTAATGTCATCTTTCCTCTTAGGAAAATGCAATTAAATAGGCCTTGAAAATGAATTAAGGTTCTAATTAAGGAAAATTAATCTCAATTAATCAAAGGAGCCCTAAATAAGTGTGAAAGTGTGAAGGGGTACACTTTACAACACTAAAATAAGGAAAAATTAAGTCCAAATTAACATTAATTCCAAATTAAGTGCAAATGTAAAAGGGGTACATTTTTCTACACTATATTTAGCCCCTACTTTACTGAGAGGATGAGTGCAAGCACAAACTCACACTAAAATACACATTCAAAACATATTTATGTAGAAATAAGAAGATTATTCAATCATACAACAACAAAGACTAAAAGGAAATTTAAAAATAGGAGGATCAAGCCTCGACTATCCAATGTGATGTGAAACATGCCTAAATTGTTTATCCAAAAGAAAATGTTGGATCAAGCCTTAACTATCCAACAAGATGTGGAACATGTGTCAGTTATTTTTCCAAAAATGTTCACAAGCCTAACACAATGTCCACTATGCAAACAACAATACATGCTCACTCCAGACTAATTGAACCTTAGGCTATCCACTAGGTGAGTCCCCAAAAAGTGGCTAAGTGAGAAACTCTCACTATACAATGAAAAAATATCACTATACAATGAAAAAATCTTGTCAGTTCTATAGGTTCTCATCATACTAACCATACCAAAGCCATCCCTTTCAGAACATCAATAAGGCACCACAAAAATATAAACTTCAAGCTTCATAAGGTTAACAAGTTGTATTATACTAAAAAATTATGAACAAAATACAAATAAAGGTTTTTTCAAAGGGATCTTGCTTAGTTCATGTAAGGTCTCCTCTTAGGGAACACCATTCCCTATGTTACCAAGAGAGGACAAGTCAAGGACCGTAAGAGATTCAAAATCTTAGGGAATTAATTATGTAGCATCACCACTAAGAGGAAAATTGTATGCCAAGAAATATCATACTCTTGGAGGACATCAAACCCAATTACACCATGAAGAAAAAGATGCATCACAAGAAGAAAAAAAATTGTAGAATGAAACATAAGGAATTTCAAAAATTTCAAACTAATAATGGAAATGTATGCCCCCACTTTAAATAAATTTCTAACACCATTGTTGTGAGAAATTTACTTCTAAGTGGCCAATAATCAATGGTAAAAAATAAAGAAGACATGAGAGCTTACTCAGAAATCCCTATGCCAAGTCATATGCTTCCAAATGAAGCTACATAATGAAAAAGGAATAGAGGGGCTAGCTTTAAAATGAAATCCCAAAACACATAAGGGATCTACAGATTTGGGGTCTTTATATCTTTGCTCCAATGTGATTATAGAGCATAGAAATTTCACCATTCCCCAAATACTCATAGAATTTAGGAAGAATGAAACATAGAGAGTGAAAAAAATAAAATATTTTGGGTCATCATGGAAGAGCCCTAAATGTCTCAAAGCCTTGTGTCATCCCAAAAAGGAAAACACAAGATAGAAGAAAAGATAAAGGTTTACAACATATAGAAGAATGTAGATACAAATAAAGGAATGCACATGAAAAGACATACATCCAACATAATAGTACATGGGATCACATTAAAGGCATGCAATAACACAAAGAACATGCAAAAGAAAACAAAAACAAGACTAGTATGGAACACAAGAGTCACCCTATAGGAAGTTGTTAACATGCCAGTCTTGATCAATATATACAGAAGGTGGATAACTAGCCTAAGGGACAACATCAAGTGCCAAACTAGGATAAGGCTATCTAACCCCTTGCCCCCACTAAGTGCATGATAGTAAGATAACCCACTCTTTGAGCATGACCCCATTGAGGATATCTAATCATCATCCTTCCATCCCACCTACCCAGGCTAGGATATGAATCTCCTATTGTCATCTCTACTAAGTCATCTTGCCAAGTCATTAAGGATGTGCAAGCCTCCTTTGATGTTAACAGTACATAAAAGGATAGTCCAAAAGATTCCATTAATGACATTACCACTCCCATTCATCCACTAAACATTCCTTTCACTCCACCTACTTCCCCCATTTCACACACGTCCACTTGCATCATAGACATGGATCAAAAAATCATAGCTCAAGAAAAGAATGAAGGAAAAGCTCCAATGAATGAGATATCTTTAAAAGGAGATCAAAAATCAAAAGAAAGAAAAGAAGATCAAGAAAATTCCCATAGCCAAAATAAAAAGCTATCAGAAAAAAACATAAATAAAATTCAAAAGTGAAAACAAGAAAAAGTCGATCTCAAAGTATGCTTCTCCATCAAAAGTCACAGGGGGAATTTATCAAGGAAAAAGGTCAAACAAAGCGCTTGTTGATCCAAGGTCTATATCCATGTCACTCTCACTCATACCATATACTCAGTTCCATCCATCCATGTTCACATATCCATCATATCCCTCCATTGGCGATGTCTTTCAATGTATCTTTGATGACAACTCCTTCTTGTACTCTAGCTCATTGGTTTCCCAAGCTCCTTTTTGGCTGAGGCCTGATGGCCCACATAGTGTGCACATTAGGGATCCTACGATAGCCTCTTTCATTCGTCACATCTATCATCCTCCATATCTACCACTCTTACTCTTAATCTCGATCAAGTCCTTTCATCTAGCAAGGTCATCCACACAAGATCAGGGCATTGTCAAGATAGTCTATGGATCTAACATTTATCAATTTTATACCTAGCTTCAGAGAGCTAGGGAAAAAATTCTGAAAAAATACAAAAAAAAATAAAAAATACAAAAAATTGTCACCTTGATGAAAACCAGGCAAATAGGCATCCTGGTGACACCAAAAAAGTAAAAATGATGAATTAAATGACAAAAATAAATAGAAATAATTCATCCAATAGTGAAAACCTGGTAAACAGGCACTTTGGATAAGTACCATGGTGAAAACTTGGCAAATAGGCAGCATGTGTAGTCAGTCATTGTTGTGCCATCTAATATCACTCTATCTACCTTTGTCCCTAATAAGCATACTCTTTTTCGATATTCGTAATAACACTTCACCCTGACATCATGACATTTTTGTCCATGATTGACAATGGTTGAAATCAAGTCTTGCATACTGTCCACTTTCCATGCTAGTCATACCTTTTCTTTCCAAATTCCATTTTTCTAGCTCATACTCAACTTGATTAGGGAAAATTTACATCATGAGAACTACAATGAATTTTCCTTTTTGATCCCGACAATCATAAAATGTCTTGAAAAGACCTAAAAATCAAAAAATGTCTGAAAAAAGAATTACAAAAGATTGAAAATGTCTATAAAGACCACAAAATAAAGAAAATGTCTTGAAAAGGAATACAAAATCAAAAATGTCTAAAAAGACATAAAAATCATGGAAATGTTTTTGAAAAAAGTTACAAAATCATAAAAGTCACAAAGACCTAAAAAATCATAAAATGTCCTGAAAAAAGATCTAAAAATCAAAAAATGTCCTAAAAAAGACTTGAAAATCAAAAAATTTCCCGAAGAAAATACAAAAATTCCAAAAATTGGAGTCATGTCAATCAACACAGTCACTTCAATTCAAGTCTTGATTAGTCTTTGTCATTGTAGAAACTACATTGTCTCTATGCACTTGCTACATAGGCAAGGCTCATTGTTGAGCCCCGGAGATATTAGGTCAATGCTATTAGGTTTGTCAAAATAAATCATGACTCAATCTTTGATCAACAAGAAAAATTCATTGGTCATGTTGAACTACTTGGTCTCTAAGTGTATGACGTAGGTAAGGCCATCTATCGATGAGCCCTCGAGGCCACACTAGGTCAGTCCATTGGGGTTCATTGTACAATTTTCTCACACACATGAAATAGTATTTAAATTTATCATTGTCTTTGTCCAAATTTGAACAAATAATTTACACAAGTGAACTTATGTAGTCTTTCAATCAAGCATGACAATCATCTTGCAATATCAAAATTGGTCAAACTTAGTCAAACTTAGTCAAACTAGTCAAATATTGCTTACTCTATAGATGTGTCCTTCTGAAGGGTAGCTTGTCATTTAATCATGCCCTAGGATGTGTCCTTCTTAGGCATCGTCAAAGTCATCTAGCATTTTGAGGATTCTCATGACATTTGAGATACATTCCTCTTGATATCAACATCATTCAAAATGTGTCCTTCCTAAATTCGACAATCTTGGCATTGACATCATTCAGGATGAGTCCTTCCTGAACTTGACATCAATTTGGCATCTTGACATCAACTTCATTCAGGATGTGTCCTTCCTGAATCTGACATCTTGACATCGACCTCATTTGGGATGTTTCCTTCCCAAATTTTGCATCACTTTGGCATCGACATCATTCAAGATGAGTCCTTCCTGAATTTTACAATCTTGACATTGACATCGTTCAAGATGTGTCATTCCTGAATCTGACATCTTGACATCGACCTCGTTTAGGATGTGTCCTTCCCAAATTTGGCATCACTTTGGCATCGACATCATTCAGGATGTGTCCTTCCTAAATTCAACAATCTTAACATTGACATCATTAAAGATGTGTCCTTCCTGAACTCGACACCAATCTGGCATCTTCTTATCGTCAACCTTGGCATTTTGACACCAAGACATATGATATTCCACCATACTTGACAAACTTGACAAAATTGACATTTTAACATTCAAACACTTGGCAAGCACTTGGCATTTAATTTTATGATACTTGTTTTGTCTTTTGGAAATCTTGATGCTAGTTCCCTGAGGATGTCTTGACAACAAGATTTAGAGGAGCAATGAAATTTCATGATTTGTCTTTCCTGTCTTTGTTGTTTGTGGTTGATTATGACAAAAATACTCGGGCAATCACTCTATTAGTATGAGTCATGATCATCCTTGTCTATGACTGCTTGTCTCACGTGATGGTACAACCTTGCACACCTTGGTCTACATCATATCATGGTGTTTGTTGGCCATTACGATAATCTACCCGATGATGATCTAAATATAAAAATGTAAGATGAAAGTTGGTTCCCTTATCATTTCTCATCTAGCTTTCCATCTTCATCCTCCTTTCTCTTCCACGCTAATATCAATCCCCTTCCAAGCTAACATTTCTTCTATCCTTCATCCTCTAGTGTTATCATCCATTTCGAGAGCACATTCGTGTTCTTTGAACTCACCTGTCCTTTGCTATCACTGGGGCATATTTTAGAATTAAATTTCTTTGACACAATACGATGAACTGCATTATGTCAAAGAGGGAAAAAATGTAGACAAGTGCTGAAAATTTCCTAAGTCCGCGAGCATCATTTTTCTTGGTCATTGTCCTTCGATAATTGAATTATTTTAATTATTCAATTAAGTTTGATCACATTCCTCTATTAATTAAATAAATTTTAATTATTTAATTAATTCACCTTCTCATCTTTATTCTATCGTGATCAATTAAAATTATTTAATTGTGTCGCTAATATATCCCTTTCTTCAATAATTAAATAAATCATTTTTTATTTAATTATTTATCTTTCATCTATAGTCAGATAATAATAATCATCGTCATTTGACCTTTTATTCTTCTATAATTAAATAATTGTCAAGATTATTTAATTGTGTTTCATTCCTCTATTTTGGATAAATAATTCAAATTAATTATCCATGTCTAATTTCCACCTCCCCATTTAATTAAATTGATTAATTTAATTAGATGCTCCTTTTGTCATTTTCTCTAAATAAATAATTTGGATAAATTATTTATTTGCCACTTGTCATTTTCCTCCATTTTGAATAAATTATTTAAAATAAATTATTTATGCATCTCCACTTGGTCAAAGATACCCTATCATTATTTCATGTCATAGCCTCCATGTCCCTGCATGTTTTTCATAGCCTACATGTCCCTGCATCTATGCCATAGCCTACATGTCCCTGCATTTCTATCTGTCATGATTCATCCAAGAATAGCATGTTCTTGGTGCATCAATTCTGAACCATTGATCTTGGAATCCTTCTAAAGGATTAATCTCAACCGTCCATTCGAAGGGTTGTCTATAAAAGCAACCTTCCTTCTCCATTTTCACCTTAATAGCTAATTGTCTCCAACTTTCTTGCTACCATTTGCAAGTTTTGTACAAGTATTTCAAAAAATCCGAGGGAAAAGTTACATAACAAGAAGGAGAGCAAGAGAAGGAATCAACTACAATATGGGGAGTGCTTTATTTTGTTTTCTTTAATTTTGATATCTCCATTTGTTTTTATTCTCTTGTTTAGATGAGGTTAATAACTTAGAAGTGTTGGATGTCATTTTATCTATGCTATTTGATATTTAACCCCATCTTACAACATCAAAATAAAACTTGACATCTTCATCTAAATCATCAAAGAATTCCAAATCTGTAAGCACCTACATAGCATTATCATTATAGGGTATCTTTTTTGAAGAATGAAAAAGCATATGACATCATGAATCATGATCTTCATGGAATCGTGGAGTATCAAGATCTCCATATATCTAACAAATCTTAGTCCAGAGAATATGAGGACAATCATAATGATCAATAGCTTTCAAAGCAATGTCATCAGTTCATGGATTGCAATAACCTCTAAGATATCATACCTTCTGCAACACCAAGAAATTTTTTGGATACCTTTATCAAGAGGGGCAACTCAACCATATAAATGTAGCAACAATTGAAGTGATTGGTGATGGTTTATGATGCAATCTCTCTATTGTTTATATTTCCCCATCCCAACATAATTAGTGAAGGATGAAATGCAAAAACCCCATAACAAACTATGAATGATCTCCAAGATTGCAAATACATTGGATTTCAATATCAAATAGAAGCTTCCAACTATGATGTACAACTGAAAATGAAGCCTCCAAATGAAAATAGACTTTCTCCAAATTGCACTATGTCCAAGTTATCAAGTAAATTCCTCAAATCACAAAAACTCAATAGAATGTAGTTGGGGCTGAATTTGAGAAAATTAGATGGACAAAATGATAGAGCTCTGGATTACCTTCAGAATGTTGTTAAAATCTTTGAAATTCGACAAATTGGTGAAAGGATAAGAGCCTGGGAGTCCAAAAGGAAGCATTGACTTTAAGATATTAAAAACTATTATAGGAATACAATACAATAAAAAAAATTGCACAATTATATAGTGCTTGAAACTAGCTTTCCACCGATATCAAGCATTTTTGAAAATATGATACCTCAATCAAAAGTTATGGTGATTTTTAGAAAACTACGTTATTAAGAGATAATGGGGCTTCTATCAGAGTCATTTGGCTATCAAATTTAAGATAGTTACCCAAGTTTTTGAAAAATCACCAAAAAATAAATTTACCTTAGAATATGAAGTATTTTATATGATGCCAACTAGAGAGTGTATTTTTTTAGCAACAAGGGGGAGGAATATTTTTCCTACAACTTGTATGATTTTTACTTTCCCACTAAAATCACTACAAAAAGCCCATTGATGGCATCTGGATGATGATGTCAAATTTTGATGTATGGATAGGCGTTCCTTAGGTTTTTGGACCTTTTGAACACAATTGCAAAGTTAGATCTCACCCAAAGTGCCTCATAAATTAGTTTCCTTCCTAATGAGAACAACTAACCCTTCATGAAAAACCTTTAGCTTGCAATAATCTCCTTAGCTCAACTTCCTAATATGTGATGGATATTTGTATGGCCTACGCTCTAATACCATGTTGGAAATATGAACATTAATGCAGATGAAGCTACACATACTTCAAAGGATTAACTAAGAAGAACACCATCCACATGAATAAAAAATTTATACATCATGAGCAAGAAAAGAAATTGATCAAATGATGATCTTCAATGTACTGAGATAAAACTCATGAGATGATTTACAAATGTACAAAATCCTTCCTTATATAGGTAAAGGTGAGAGGAGGTTGGATATCCTATGAATTTACAAACATTAAATGGGTATATATGCGGGGATCATGAGTGCTTAAAAGTGCTTAATGTATGGGTATTTATGGGGTATGTGAACGTGACTTTTTCACCCAAAAGAATTAATGAAGCGAAAATGGTTTTTGGGGAATTCTCAACTTTCCAAAATATATAAATTATAATTTAATTTAGATTTAATAAATAATTATTATTCATTTTCTATTAAATTGACTAAAGTCTAATCAATAGGCTGATTGAAAACATCTATAACTTTCAAATGATCATATTTTTTTGAATCAGAACATCGTCCACATTCTATACTTCACATACTATAGGATTAAAAAAAAGAAAAAATTAAATTTCATGAATTTTTGATATTAGATTAAGGTGGTGGTGTGAGATGAGTTTTATATTTTCTAAAAGTTGTAATAAAAATTCATAATTAATTATTTACTTGGAAAAATTACAAAAATATGCATCACATCTGGGACATGAGTGCTCTACTTATATATAAAATCTTACAAAATATATTATCATTTTATTATGGTTGGGGTGGTGGGAAAGACACCTACTTCTTATTTTTTCCCTGAAATTTAAGTACTCTTTTGCGTTGAAGTTTCAAATTTTCATAAAATAGATTTTATTTATTTTAAATAAACCCTAGTATTTTAGAAACTACATTCCAATTTTCTACAAATTATATTGTTATATTTTTTAAAATGTATAGATAACTTATTTAAATCTTCACGTCAAGTTGCCTAACTTAGCTGATTTTCTGAGATTTTTTGCCACTTAAGGGGCCTATTTTTTGTATGATGATCCTGCACATACCCAAATGCCCAATGCATAATTGCAATTTCATGAGTGAAATATTAAATTCCTAATTAACTACATCCCTATTAATGAGATATGGTTTGATTAAATACTAGTTTCTAGAATGCCACCTAGGAAACTAACTCCTAAGTAAACTTATTAATGATGTGAATAGGTCCTCACTAATAACTAGTAAGGAAATATCCCTATTCACACTAACAAATGATCATAAGTGAAAATTGGGAGTATAGTTATTATGAAAATGATACAATATGATGCAAAGATGGATCTTGACTACTAGGTCATGTTAGGTATCCATGTACATATGAAAACGAAATCTCTTACAAAGGGAGAAAAGGAGAAAACCCAGTGGGACAAAACTCCTCCCCAAAAATGAGATATAATGCAAAATCTAATGCTCATCATGTACAAGTACTCGAAGTGACGTATGGAGGTCTCAATGCCAATACCCCCTAAGAGTTGCATCCATCACAAGAATACAATAATCAATAGCCCCCCTTTAAGAGGGAAATAGAGAGAATATATAGCCCCCATAATATGTAATCACCTACAAAAATGGTAAGTTCCTGAAAATAAAACATGATCCAATATCAACAAACAACTTGTCTCCCTTTTGGAAGAAACAAAACCAAGTGCAAATGCAGGGATGGTGCCCATTTGGATGGGAATTGAAGGAAGGAAGGATGAATATGTATGATGATGATGTCTATAAAAATTGCTCATGTGTTTGCTTGCCCAAGGAAGATGAACAAGATCCTAATACAATATAATGATCCATCCATTGAAGGAATAGATAGAGACCAGATTGCTGCCCTAAAATGAAGTGTCCTAAAAACCACTGAAATAAGTTTGAAGCCAAAGAGTGTCTAGTGACGACAAACCATAGGTTTCCCAATAGGAAGAAACAAATCCAATGCTAGATGCTAAAGAAAATCCAACTCAATAATGAAATGGGAGGGAAGAAGCCTCATATATGAAATCTCTAAGAAGGAATCAAGTTCCTCCAAACTGGCCTCACTAAGATTAGGATCCCCAATAAAGGTTGAAACAGTGGAATGTGGAGACTTAATAAAACCATCCAAAGTAGAATCTGTATAGAGGAGAGATATGCCATAAAGAATGTACTCCAAACCTATAGAAGTAGCCAAGTCAGCAATACCTAAAATAAACCCATCTTGTAGTCCCAAGTGTTGAAAACTGAATATGTCCTGATGAATAGGAATGATTGAAGCCTCAATCAATGACTGTGCACAAAGAATCACTGAAGGTGAAGGTGTATTAGTTGTCTCTAATGGAGAAGAAGCATTAGAAGAACCCTTGACATATTTATCTAAAGCTTCAAAGCATTACAAATCTATAAGCTCCTACATAGCATTATCATTATAAGGTATATTTTCTGAAGAATTAAAAAGCATGACATTATGAATCATGAT
>VDFB02070597.1:0-26507 GCA_007258455.2 Sequoia sempervirens
GCCTCATTTTGTGTGCCCCTATTTTGGTGTCCTAAGTGATCAGAGTGCCTCTAAAGTCTTATCTTAAGTTGACCATGTTTCATCCTCTCCAAATTTTTTGTCTTGGGTCCTCGCAGAGTTCCTTTGGCAGTTTGCCTCTGCCAGTGGCCTTGAGGCCTCGCGGGTCCATTGTAGCAGGTTTCCCTTGCCGAATTTTTGTTGCTCATTTGCTATTCCAAAATTGCTGAAGGCCTTTTCCTTCCCATTCCCCAGGACCTGGCTCCCCCATCATCGTCCTCATGACTTGCATTGCAAAACTAACTATCTTTCACTTGAGTCGGGACTGCTCCGCAGGACTTCTCTGCCCAGGACTCCGTTCTGCGTTTTCCATTTCGAATGGCCATCCTCCACTGGAGTTCCAACCATTGCACCCCAAACTTTCCTTTGCTGATGGTTTCCAAAAAAACTTTTTGAACGACCATCTACTAACGTCCCTTCGGTCTCTGGGTTCCGGACCTCTCGTTACCACCTAGGAATTTGAACTTACCAAAATTTTTGTTTGTTGTACTTGCATTAATGAGGCATATTAAATACCGTTAGGGGTATAAATACCTGGTTCGACCTGTCATTTTCATGTCAAGTTAGATAAAAGGATTCAAAAGTGAGTTAGAGGATCCCAATGCCTTCGTCCTTTGCTGCCCCTGCACCTGTCGCCTTCGTCGACTGATTCTTCGTGGATTTGGCAACTTCACCAAGTTCTTGAGGTATGTTTTCCTTCCGCCCTCTGTTGTTTTGTGATTTCACATTTAAAGTGATAAAAAAACAGGGTTAAAATAACTTCATTTGATAGAGGAGGATCAAACCTAGAAAATCCATGTTGCAAAATTTCAAGAAACCTTCAAATTGCCCTAGAAAACTGAATCTGGAACTCTATCACTTTGACGTCATTCTTCTCACAAAGTGTCAATGCCCCCAGACCCAGATCTTCTCGTTACCATTCAGATAACCCAAAAACTTAAAGTTGGAAATGACATGATGCCTCCCTGGGCCTGCACCCCCAGATATCCCTTGACGGTTCACCGTTGGGACTTAAAGAATTTAAACCATTGGCCTCCATTTGTGCTTCTCAGGTCTGGTCCACCGGGACTCCATCTTCGAAAATCCAATTAGTGTTCACCATCCCAAATGAAAAAATGGCCCCATCCACCCGAGCCTCAAGGTCTACCACGTTGTTCACTGCCCGAGTTAAAAAGAGAAATGCCACATCCCTAGCATCCTCCAGGTCTCGGTTCATGGAGTTCTATTTGCGGACCTCTGCTCCTACTTCACCATTTTTCACAGCTTTTAGGCGACTGCTTTCCGCCTCCCGAGTCCCGCATGACCCAATGCCACATGAACACCAAATGATCAAAATCTAAGCATCTTTTCCTCCATCGGGTTTCGTCCGTCGGATCCCCCCACTGAACTTCTGCTCAATGCCCATCATTTTCACAAGGCCATCCTCTGATGGTTTCCCAACCTATTGGGTCCATGCCTTCAAAATCATGGGTTCCAGACTTTGGAACTCTGACCTTGGAATGTCGTCTCACCAGAGTCGTTCCAAATGAAAAACTCCCAACGGCTTTCCCTCGTTATAACTCTGGATGCTCCAATAATGATCCAAATGACCTCCAATTTGGAAACCAATCTCAACCCACATGCTAAAATTGAACCCTCTCCTACATGGACCTTTCAAATCATCTGAAACTAAAGTTAGGAGAGACCATATGGACTACCCCACCTTGTTCACCTTTTAAAACAACATTCTTGCCAGGGAAGTCCAACCCCTGGGGCCTGGCCTATCTAATTTCCCTTCAGTAAACTACTGAGGACATCCTGAAGTAAATGTTTGATTTCATGAATGACATATTATTTGATTAGACTTCATTTGATAGGGGTTTTGGCTAAATTTTGTGTCTCCATGCTTGATTGTGCTTATCATGCCTTTGTTTGCAAGATATATGGAATTGGGTGCAGGATCCTCAGGGGCAGTTGCAGAAAAGGACAAAGGAAAGAAATAAGGTAGAGCTCCTCATGGGAAAGAGGACAAGGATCAGATGAAATACCAATTCTAGGGAGAGTCATTGCACTTGAAGGTTATCGTATACTAGAAAGAAATTACAGATACCAATATTGGTCACATTGATATTGATGAGTTTAAACAGAGGGTCAAAGTCAACCCGGCCACAAACAATGCCAGGCTGATCAAAGGAAGTGGAATTGCTAATGTTGTAGGCTTTCCTCCATCTCTTATTGCTCATGAACTAGTGATGGCTTGCAGACAGGCATACCAACCTGAGACCCAAACAATAGTAGATAGAGATGGGAACATCTTTGCTGACATGTCTCCCCAAGCAATAACAAAGACTTTCCACATTCCCACCTTTGGGGAGATGGAGGTCCCTACTATAACAAACTACAAGGAAATGTGGGATGCAGATCCCATTGGATGCAAGAAGCTAATCAACAAATATTGGTTAAAAGAGAAAAGGGGTAGCACTGTGAAAGTTCCCCAGGAACTCTTCTGCAGTGATTTCTTCGAAGAATATCATGACTTAGTAACCCCGCTAAGACGAGTAATGGGTTTTCCTACCACTGCATACTTCCAAGAATCGATGGTCTACTTCATTGAGTAGATTCTCCAAGGAAAGGAGGATGTTACCATGCAGGCTACATTCTACTCGAGGCAGATAATCAGTGATTGCTTCCACCAGTAGTTTATGAATGTTAAAAAAACCTCCAAGTTCTATATGACGTCCTATTTGGTCTATTCTTTTGCCGAGTGGAGGCAGTATAGCGGTTTGTTCAAGGCTCCAAATGAAGAATTTGGTCAGGAATTGAAGGTTTATGATAGATACCCCCAGCTACATTTTAGAATATTCAAGAAATATTATTGCAGGGTGAATGATGCTTTCGTAGGCCACATTATTAGATTTCTTGGAGGCGAATTCGAAAGGTGAGTCTCTCACAATGCTCGGTCCTTCCTAAATCAATTTTATTTCCTATTTATCCAGTACCCCAAATTCACCTACATCAGTGCCCAATACTACACAGAAAGGCCGAACAAGCTGCCTCGATATCCCAATGACTGGATTATATTGTTAGAACTCTCTCAGCAACTATGAGATGTACATACTCTCCTCAACAACCAACACTTGGCTGCAATCCCTTATCTTGTTTCTTTTGGCTGAGGGATGTACAAGCTACAAACTTCTCAATGTTCTGGAAACTCAGAGAAGGAGCTGGCTGGGTACCACTTCCAGCTACATACCGCCTATCCACAAATGGACCCTTTTGGGAATATAAGGAAAGCACTTGGACATGAATACACCCATCTACATCATGTTGAAGACTTCTCAATGAACTGCAAAGATGATAAGGAGGTGCGCATGAGACATTACATGTGAATGACTTCCTTCTTCATGAAAAAGGTAAACTTGTTCCCTATACCTAATCAAGTTGAGGAAGATGAAAGCATAATCATGCATCCTAGGTACAATGCAGTCACTAACTTGTCGCTTCCTTCAATAAACTAGGACAAGCAAGAGGTTGATGACCTTGATATCATAACTAAGCCAATTGAGGCTCACACCAAAGAATGGATCAATGGATAAGTAGCCTGACTGAAGTAACAAGGGGTCATCCTAACCTATCAAGGGCTCGAAAGTGAACACAATTCTAGAGATGATGGAGCTGCTATAGCCTTGACAAGAGAAACATCCACATCTCCTCCACTCACTCACTCCAAGAAAAGAAAAGAGATTGAGATGCAACAGCCTAACTCAAGGGTGTATGCAAGAAAGGCTTTGAAAGAAGAAACCTTCCAAGAAACATAAAAGGTCAGGTAGTACTACTACAATGCCTGTCATTCAGGAGGACCCACTCCATGAAGAAGAGGGAATGGAAACAAATCAGCCCAAGTCTCCACCAGCTGCCTCTATCACTGCTACTCCTACACCATTGTCTCAAGCTATGGTGGCTACCTCCCCACCCGTTGTGGAAATTTCATTCCACATTTCCTCTTCTTCACCAATTGGGTTGGTCATAGTAGTTGATTCCTCCTCTGCCACTACTTCTCCACTTTCCTCTGCCTCCATGTCTCCCACCACATTGCTTCTACTGGAAACAACAACAATTCCAATGCCAATGCTTAGACTGCAAGAGGAAATCTCATGATATATACATAATTTTCCCCCTAATATTTCCCAAGTATTGATGAATCTTACCATTCAAGTTGCCCTAGTGCAAATTCTTGCTAGTGCTCCTGTCTTAAAGCCTCCAACTGAACCGCCAACAATGGAAGCTAAAATGAAAATATTTGAAGAAATGGAACAGCAGGAGATGGAAGCAACAAAAGCATTAGAAGAGGAAGCAGATGAGTACCAAAAACATCTAGACTATCAGCACCTACAAATTGATATGGTGGTTCATGAATCAGAAGAAACAGGATCATCTGAAAGCGGAGATGAAGAGGAGGACGCCAACGACAAATTGATTGTGCAAACTTTTGATCTTGAATTTGAGGGAGTTGGCCTAGCAATTAAAGGATGTTTGGGAAGAAATAGAAAGACCCCCTTCTAGGCATAAAAGATAAGAAGATGATAAGACGGAGGAAAGCATGGAACCTCCAATAGGTGAACAACAGGAAGAAGACCCCAAGAGCAATGAGGAGATGCCTCTCCTTGAAGGGAAAGGAGAGAAAGAGAAGAAAGAACATGAAGATATGTCACCTCCATGAGAAGAGGTGGAGAATATAGAGGATCAAATTGAAAAGGAGATCCAAACCTATAAGATCCCTACAATTGAGTAGCCCGGGGAGCACGGGCATGAGGATGAACATGATGAAGAAAGTGAAGACAAGAAAGAAGAGAAGGCTAAGAAGGAAGAAAGTCCCAAAGAACGCTTGCCCACCAAATCCCCAATCAAGCACCTAATATTTACCTGAGACTCCAATGAAGAAGAGAGAGAAGACACTAGGGTAGAGAGGGAGACTTCCAAAGATAAGGAAATTGAATTCATAAGGGATGAAGAAAAAGATAATAGTGAATCACCCAAAGAAAGGGCTCAGATGCCCGAACGGCTGGAAAAGAAGCTTGAGAAGAAGGCTCCTGCCCTGAGTGATCTGAAAACAAGACTGGAGGTTATCCTAGTTTGAGCATAGATCACTAACAAGAAAGAGAAGAAGCCCAAAATCAGATCCAAGGTGACGATGGATGCTTCTCGATCCCGAATTGTACAAGTAGCAACACTAGTGGTGGGTGAAGATGGGATAAGCTATAATTTTTCCACTATTGACTTAGCAACAACTACCAAAGAGCAAAAGGTGGACCACCTTCAAGAGTCTATCACCATGGTGGTGCATTTAATTCAACAAGATTTTGAAAGAAGAGCTTAAGGAATAAGTATCTAATTTGACAACTTACATCCATGTGTGGTCTTCAACGGAGGAAATTCCCACCGCATCTTCTACCCCTCCGTAGTTGTTATCAAAATAACATATAGACAAGCTTGAAAAGAGGAGGAACTTGGATAATACCATGAAAATTTGGTTCTCAAAGGTCTTGTACGTAGGAAACATGGGCATCAATCATTCTGTTAGGACAACAAACAAGTTCTTGGATCTGCAATAGTCTCTTGAGGGTATGAGGAAACTTTGCACTGACTTCCCAAAGAGATATGATTCCACTTACCCAAAAATTGAGGCTATTCTCAAACTTCCAAGCACAACTTGGGAAAAGGAGCTCGAATTCAAGAAAGATGATCACTAGTAAGTGGATGTGTGGAGGTGGGATTTTGAGAATTGGAAAGAAAGGTTGGAGCAAGTGATCGATAAGGTGGATCTAGACATTGAGTGTGTCAAGGAAGTTAGAGCGGATTGTGCTCGGTATTTGAAGGTGATGACGGGGTATGAAATGCCTCTCATGTAGATTGATTCAGAGAAGATAAAGCCCCATTTCTATAAGAAGATTGAGGATGGGATGTTATATGAGATTATCACTGATTTCATGAGCTTTGTTGCTCGAGCCTTCGCCCAATCAGAGCTGTTCTGGAACCACACTGCTAAGTATGATGAAGAGTAGGAAAATATTACCGACCAATCCAAATAATGGAGTTATCAAGTGTTGCAATCTAAAATTTTGGAGGTTGATAAGCTCCAGCTGCTAATTCTGAAGTTCATGGAGTATGCTGCTTTGAAGAAGCAAGAGGGCAACCCTATTATTGATGAAGAATTCCTGATAGAGTAGCTACAGTAAAAGAGAAATTAGCAAAAGACAAAATGCTACAGTGTTGTCACAAAAGACAAAATAGGGATATGGACAAAGTTGTATTTTAAAATGTAATATATTTGGGGGTAGGTAGAACCCTAGTTTGTAGTGAATCTTGGCCATTCATTCTACTTTTTTGGACACTATAAATAGGGGGTCTCCTCTCATTTCTAGAGGAAGTTGAGTTGTTGTAATGGCATGCTGCAGAAATTTTAATGGAAATACATTGACTTTGGTGCATTTCTGAGTTTCTTTACATGTTTCATGATTCAATCTCCCATAGTTAAATGTTCTAGTTAGATTTTCTTTAGTGTTTGGTTAGTTTTAGTTTGATTTGATAGATTTGGTAATGTTGTGTAGATGCCTTCCTAGTCCATACTTTTTGCTATTTGCTACTAGTAGATGGCTATGTAAAGTTAGTCTAGACTTGAATTCAAAGCTGCCTCAAACTTTTATCTTTGTTCATGCATGTATATGGTGTGTTAGCTCTCAAAAATGCAGGCTGAATGCCTCAAGAGGCTGCCAATCTCTTGATATGCTTTAGGGTAACAAACAAGGTCAAAAAGTTTTCAACCCTCTATTCTTCAGGTGTTGCCAAACCTAGGCGGGTATACCTATCTGAATGAAGCAGACTTGTCTTATGATTATCTTTCTTGCACAATAATTTGTCCACAATGGTAGATGGAAGTGAACAAATGAAATCAAAACTGACAGCAATAGTAATCTTATAATCTAAATCCTAAAAATGCTCAATTAACAGATATAAAGAAACTGAATGAATTCAAATGATGAAATTGCAGAGACCAATGCCTTGTTGGGTATGTGGAGTCAAATGAAACAGAGGTGGGCATCTTATTTTGGTAGAAAATCAAATTGATGGCATATGATCTATTTATAACTTGTATAAACATGCAATATTATGACCACTAAGCTCTACTTTAATAATCTAGATGAATTCCTCCTGATTATTGTGATTAACAGAAAGGATTTAATCTCTGCTTGAGAGAACCAATAGATTAACCACACAAATAAAACAAATGTGCACAGATAAAATGAAAATAAGCTTGTTACTTCAATTTAAACAACTAGAGAGAATCAACATGGAGACAGCTTAGCAATACTTTTCAATAAACTCAACATACAATTGACACCAGAAATAACCTGCCACACCAACTAACTTTCATTGAAAATGCCATTTGAAAACATGCAACATAGCCTATGTTCTAAGAAATTTATTCTACTGTATCCATCTAAAATCTATTATATCTATCTAAGATCTCATGTCCTTTCAATTACAATTAGGGTGCATATTTATACACCAGCATGAGAGAATAAATCATTTTGAAACTCCATGTTGGCCACCGTAGTATTCGGCCAAATCCATGTCAGCTTGCAACGGTTATCAAACATATACATGTTGAACAACATCATTTGAATCTCTATTTTATTTTCCAACCATTCGCCAATACAGTCTTGAAGGTATGCTGAAGGAAAAATATTGCTTATTGTTGTCTTCTTGTGTTCCCATGTTCCGCCATGACCATCCGCATTGTAGAGATATCAAACAACCCTCACTATGTCTCACTGAAAACACCTTTATCACTTGTATCACTGTGACCCCATGATATCAGTGAGATATCATGTCAAAAACCCTTTGTCACATCGAGAGCACCTTACTGTTACATTTGTGTCAGTCGTTGAGACACAAGAGTCCCTCTCACCGATGAGCTCTTTGTTTGATTCAGTGTCACCATGACATTCAACCATTAGGGAGATGCTATAGAGAATACTCATTTTTTCGCCGAAAGTCCACATGAAACACTTTTGTCACTGTGACTTTAATTTTTTCTCGCCGACGAGTCCATACATCTCATACATGTTGCTATAACTTCCAACCTTCGGGGGAACCTCTTGTAGACTATACATTGCTTCACCGAAACACCCCGAGCACATACCAGTTCACCAAGACAACATAAATCTTTTGCCGAAAGCCATTAGTTAGATTTTTTCGGCAAGACCCGACAGGCTCATCAAGACTTAACACTGAAGCTCATAAGTCTTACCGAAGTGTATGTTATAGTTGCCGGTCGGTGAGACACCCTTGGGTTCGCTATGACTTCCACCGAAGATCTTAACTTATGCCGATAAGACAATTTTATTCCTCCAGTTGGCGAGACATGATGAGTTCGGTGAGAGCTTCCACCAAGGACAAAACTTATGCCTATATGTTGTATCCTTCCACCGCTGTTCGGCAAGACAAGAAGACCTCGCTGAGACACAATGCTGATAACTCCAAGCTCTGCCAATGAATCTTCATATGCTCAAATCGGTGAGACCTAACCCATTCGGGGAGACCTCACCTTGGTGAAAATACATATGCCAATATACCATTCCTCTGTCGTCAAAACAACATGAAATTCATGTCGATAACTGCCAGTGAGTAAACTTCAATCGTCGTGACATAGAAAACATCTTGCCGATAGGCAACACAGATGTTTTATTAGAAAAATGGATCAGGGAGACCCAGAAATTGTCATGTTGATAAGCATGCAGCAAACAAATGTTAGCAAAGATGCATTACTCGGTCGATTCAAACGGGCTATATGGGCAGAATATGAGTGAAATATGCACATGGTAGGACCAATCTGGAAATTTATGAGTAAAATGAACATGTAAAACACTAGATTTTTACAATTCCAATAGTGGCTCCATCTAGGGATGAACGATAGTAAGATCATTGCAAGGATCCAAATCTTTGGGTGAGCAGACCAGACACAAAATGATGAGCAGTGAGCAGAATGGAAATGGAAATGAAGCATGAAGGAATGCATGCAAAATGAATGAAAGATGGAGATGAACCAGAACCCTAAACTACTGTGCATGGAAAAGAATTTTAAAGAGGAAAATTAAGAGTTGTCCATGCACTAGCAACCCTTAATCCTCTGCGTTGCTTCATCTGTTCTGAGAAATCTGAAACTCAAACCATACTTTCCCCTATCAAATACCTAGTTTTGTCTTGAGTTCATCAGATTCTTCTTGAAGATACTCATGCAATATTTCCTGTCACTGTTATTGCAAGTTCTTAGAGTATTATCATGTTTGGTTTGGCCCAAAATCCCTATACCATTCTGCAGTTTATACTCTTCATCATTAGACAAACCCCTGTTATCTTCAATATAAAAAATGCATGCATATTCGATACAAAATTTATCATTATCTTTCTCACTGTTATGAATTATGAAACACTCTCCCAAATGTATTGAAAATTCATCATTAAAGTGCATCTCTTGAGATACAAAAAACTCTGTCACATCAATGCTATTTGAGGCAAACAAATCTGAAACCTTTTGCACCTCTTTGACACTACCATTTGGATACAGTACTGGATCATGACTCACATCATCAATATCAAGCATATATGAACCAATCAAACCTAGACCTCTATCATCCTTGGTATGCAAATAAACATCTTCTTCACATGAATTAGAAATTTCAAAATCACATACCTCTTCTTGAATGGAAATAGACCTTTGATCAACACCAAAGGTCTCACCATCAATTGGACACAGAGATTCAAAATAACCCTTATGTATATATCTCTGATAATCAAGAGTTAAAAAATCTAAAACTTGCTCACTGCTAAGCAAACAAGTTTCCACATTTTCATTATTACAGTCATACTCATCACTTTTGTCATCATCAAAAAGAGGCCCAGGATCATCAGAGAATGAAAAATTACCAGCGCAGTCATTTGTTCTATAACTTGACACATCCCTTTGTTCATCTAAAAATACCCTTTTCTCAACATCAAATGGATCTAAAAATACCTGAAATTCATTCTTGGGCAAACCATTGCAAAACATTATCTGATCCTCTTTTAACTCATCATACAATAGGTTTGAAAAATTTTGGAAACCATTTTCAAATGTACAAACCTCTTCTACATTGAATACATCTTCGTAGCTTTCCACTGCAGCTGGAGGTGCTATATACTTGCTATCAAATGAATCAACATTTCCCATTACCTCTTCATCCTGATCTTCATAAGAGGTAGAAGAATCCCTTGATTGCAGATCAAAATCCTCAGGTGTATCTTCACAATCTGAATACTCACTGGATCCCTCATAACACACATTGCCTTCCCTGTCACAATCTGTTATGCAAGAGAAATATCTTGTACCTTCATCTTCATCATGCAAGCTATCACATGAGTCATTCAGACTTGCACATGTCTCATCTTCTATTGGATGTAGTGTTTGATCAATTTCTCTATACTCATCAGAAATACAATCATTGGAATCAACATTGATAGTGTTCTGATACCTTATCTTCTCCATGGCATCAATGAATTTATTCAAGTGACCACAAGCACGCTGTATTGATGACCATGACCAATAAGTTGATTCAGGCTCCCATGCTTTTATGAACTGTGCAACAAAAATGGGTCTTGTAGGCATACAGTCAGGAGGCAATTGCATACAGACACTTATCATCCTATTGTACATAGAAGTCAAATCTTCTCCTTCATACTTCAGAGTATTCAATTGTAAGAGTGGCTAGCAGTGGCCTTGAGATCTGGGGCTGTGGAGCACAAGGAGAAAATAATATCACAAGAATAAACTGTATTCAATGTCAATAATATGATATGCAATACAATGCTCAATACTCAATACAATGCATAGGAGACCCCTTGGATATATAGCCAAGGTGAGAACATAGGAGGGCATAAGATTATGACAAGTGTCGTAATCTTATGACATGAGACAACAATGGAAAGTTATCACTCCACCTAAAGTGGGAAAGGATAATGTGATAATCTCCACAAAAGGTGGATCACCCTCAAAAGGTGGAGAGATGATCACATGATGTGTCCACAAAAGGTGGAAGTGATGAGGTATGAGATGTCAAGTCCACAAAAGGTGGAAAATCTCCAACAACCTCCTATGTGGTCCCTAAGTAAACTTAAGTAAGGTGTAATCATGACCTAGGACAAGGTACAAGACATTTAATTACACCAACACCCCCCCTTAAGTGCAACTTAGGGAGAATGTACACAAATGCAAACAATGAAAGATGGGTCCCGGCTTCTAGGCCATGTTAGGTACCCATGTACAAACAATGCAATCTCTCACAAGTGGAGTAAAGATAGAAAAACCCAGTGGGAAAAAACTACCCCCCAAAAGAGAGATGAAATACAAAAGACTATGAACATAGCATGAGAAGGATAAAACCCCATGTGAGGAAAAGGTCCCCCCCATACAAGAGAAGAAGAAGAGAGACAAAGTATCCCCCCTTCAATGTACAATGATCACCAATGGAAGATGCTCGAGAAGGAATGAAGAAACTGCTCCAAAATTGTCGAACAACGTTCCTTCCCTTGGGAAGAAACAATACCAAAGGTGGATGAATGAAGTCTCCCCAATCAACAAATGAAGAAGGAAGAACCCTCAAGATGTAAGAAGTCTCTGAAATCTGCTCAAGTGTCCCTGTGTTGATGCCGAAAGATGCCTTTCCCAAACCATGTGAAGCTGCAATGTAGTCACCTCCTGGAATCTGTGAGAAACCCTTTGCAACAACACTCTGATCCGCTGAAAAAGACAACTCAGGATCTAGCAAGGATGAAGATAGAACATATTCCAAAGACAATGTCTCCTCAAGAGAGAAAGTGGCCTCCTCCAATTGCTGTAAAGATGCGTCCACAATCACATCAACCTCGAAAGACTGATCATGTAGAGGAGGGTCAGAGTGTTCCCTCGCAACAACTGAAGAAGAATCACCTTCATCAAAGAGAAGATGTAGATAATCAAGTGTGTCTCCCAAGTCTGCAATGTAGGACTCCACAAACAAACTGCCAATGTCTGTCAAGTAGTCATCCCATGAAGCTACTGTTGGAAGACAAGGTATGCACTGTTGCACTGAATCACAAGGTACTGAAACTGTCGGAACACAAGTATCATCAGGTACAACAGTCAATGTAGGAGATGGAATATCAGCAATAGGTTCAAGAACCTCAGGAGTAGAAAGCACTCCAAGATTCAAGTAACCATACTCAATCTCCTCAAGTGTGTCCACACTAGGGTGAACTGAATCATCAATAGGAGCAAAATATGAGAAGGTGTAGAACCAAGAATGATCATCAACCTCCCCAACTACAACAAGAGCCTTGCTATGCAAATCCCGAACAATGACAGAATCTGGTGTGAACTCTACACTCTTTCCTGAACCACTATGTGTAATCTGATAGATGGAAAGGATGTTCCTTGACAAAGTAGGCACACATAGAACATCATTAAATGCTCCACCTTCAACGTCAATAGAACCCTTCCCACAAACTTCCAAAGAAGTGTTGTTGGCCATCAAAATGGGTGGTAATGAACAAGAATCAAATGAAGAGAACATATCCTTGGACGAAGTCATATGATGCAAAGCTCCTAAATCAAGGATCCACCTATCTGAATTGGAATCTGTAACTACAAGAAATGCTTGCCCCTTATGCTTATCATGTTGAGATGATGTAGAAGAAGGGGATGAGCTTAATGTTGTTGCCATGAGAGTTGTTCTTTTTCCCTTAGAAGAAGTGGAAGGGGATGAGTCCTTCTCTTGATATGCAACTGGCAATTTTATGTTGTTCTTCTTAAGGATGTGTTTCAACTCATCAATTTGCTTAACATGACAATGATGCTCATCATGACCAATCCTCTTGCAATATGCACATGTTGGTTGCTCCCTCTTACTTGAATTGTTGTACTTCTTTGAAGAAGATGAAGTTGAGCTTTGTTGTGGAGGAGTGGATTGTTTGTTCTCTCCTTGTGGCTTTGGAGAAGATTGCTTTTGGTCTTTTCCTTTGCCTTGCTTATTGTTTCCATGATTGACCACCAATGCTCTTGAAGTTGAAGACTTGAGAATTCCCATTTTCATCAACTTATTTTGCTCAAGAATCAAAATATCTGTGAGAGCCTCAAAAGATGGTGTTGTGAAGTTACTTATTGTCAATCTTTGAGTTTGAAAACTTGAAACAAAGGCTACATACTCAACTGGAAGTTTATCTAACAAGTTGAAGACCAATTGATCATCCTCTTTTTCAATACCACAATCTTTTAGTTGTACTCTTAGTTCAGTTGCCTTAGTGACATAATCCTGAATTGTATCAAAATCTTTGGGATCAAGGCTTAAGAGATCATGTTCAAGTTTGTATCCCTTAACCTTATCAATCTTACCATACAAAGCAGCAAGTTTATCCCAAGCTTCCTTAGCTGTAGTACATTTATCAACATGGAAAATGAGATCATCTGAAATGAACTTTCTTAATGTACCCAATGCCATAGAAGTTTTAGTGGGCCAATCCATATATGCTGTTGGATCTGCTTTAGGATCTGAAGGTGCAGTTATGGTTCCATCAATGTAGTAAATTAATCCTTTTTCCATTAGTTTACTCCATGCACGTACTTTCCAAGTACCATAATTATGTGCAGTTAAGAGTGGAACTTTAGATGAACCCATGATGGAATACAAGAGCACAAGAGAGAAAATATGAACAATCACACAAGAGATACACCCCCCCAAATTCACTCAATCAAAGTACCCCCCCACAAATAGATGATTTTGGCACTTTATAATGTAGTGCATGTACAATAGGCCACTTGCAATTTGGCTAAGTGGGCTTATGATTTCTGATTTAAAACTTGCCAATAAAGAGGCTGATAACAGACTAGAACAAATAAGCAAAGACCTAAATTCAGATCTATGCAATACAAGTGCCAAATAGGCCAAAAAAGACCATATGCTGAAAGTACAAAATCCACTCAAGATCGCTTCAAAATGATTGCAGATTCAAGAAGTAGATGAAAAATCATGCATAAAAATGGCCCACTGAAAAAAGAGTTAAGTATGAGCACGAGCAGAAACCTCGAAGTTACAAGAAATAGTGACTCAGAGCGAGTCTGATGTTGGCGAAAATTCTGGAAAGTGCGTCAGCAATAATCCCGGAAAGCGAGAGTACACCACTTTGAAGTATACAAAAAATTAGCCCAAATCAAAAAAAAATTGCTCGAAAAAAAGGAGCAAAAATGAGCTAGATATGGAGCTTTGAAGTCGGACTGCAAATTCAAAATGCTCAATGGTGAGGGGGCAAATTTTTCAAAGGTCAAGCGTCATCAATTGAAAGAAAGCTTCAATTTGTGGTTTCCCACCGATCAAGAAAAAAATTAGGAGCTTAAAATTGGCCTTGCGTCTGGGCGTCATCGAGGCCCGTCGGGGTAATTAGCGGGAATATCTTTGCCGAATTTTGTTGGCCGAATATTACGTTGCCGTCGGAATCTTACGGATGTTGTCGAATGTGCACATTCACAGGAGATCGCGTCAGAGGGAATTTTTCTTCCATGGCTACTTGTAGGTGGAGAATGGGTTGGGAAGCCCGTGGCGGTGGAGGTGGTAGTGCTAGATCTGGCTAAGTGCGATCTATGCCAGACTACTTGGCAATTTATACAAACCCAACTTAATAAATTGTTGAATTTTTTTTGTTTGTATTTTTCAATTTTTTTTTTTGATTTTTATTTATAAAAAAACTTTACAAATAAATAAATCTCTTGAATTTAAATAATAACCTTTCTAAAAAATTCCACAGAAACCCCAAATTTTTAATAGGGGATTTTCAATTTTTCTAAACAAAAATTTCAAAAATATTCTGCTCAAGATTTCTAAAAAATATTTTTTTCCAGAACTATAGAATAATTCAGAACTATAGAAAAATTGAAAAATACCCAAATTGGAGAATTTTTCAGATTTGGAGCTCCCCAAGTCCGATTTGGATGAAACGAAAGGCGATCTCAACTGGAAACAGCCTCCCGAATGTAATGGTGGACTTAGATTTGGTGTAGGATGCTCCAAAATGATGCAGCAACATAGATCTCTCCAAAATGGCGATCCAAAGATGCTCCAATGGCTCTGATACCATGTAAGAATTGGCTATGAAGGTAGCCACCCAAGATCTAGAGGCCTAATAGAAAGCACAAAAGAGAGAGAAAATAATATGACAAGAATAAACTGTATTCAATGTCAATAATATGATATGCAATACAATGCTCAATACTCCATACAATGCATAGGAGACCCCTTGGATATATAGCCAAGGTGAGAATATAGGAGGGCATAAGATTATGACAAGTGTCGTAATCTTATGACATGTGACAACAATGAAGAGTTATCACTCCATCTAAAGTGGAAAAAGATAATGTGATAATCTCCACAAAAGGTGGAGAGATGATCACATGATGTGTCCACAAAAGGTGGAAGTGATGAGGTATGAGATGTCAACTCCACCAAAGGTGGAAAATCTCCAACAACCTCCTATGTGGTCCCTAAGTAAACTTAACTAAGGTGTAATTATGACCTAGGACAAGGTATAAGACATTTAATTACACCAACACCAATAAATGCATCAAAGGGGTAAATTCCATACTTTGATTATGTGCTGGAGTCATGGATTTGAGTATACACATACTCAGCTTCTTCTTCTTCAAATTGTTGATCCTGGCATACATATTGCTGCAAATTCTGACTGAAATCTCCAAGTGGGCTAGAGTTGTGTTGCATTTGACATTGATCACATTGACATTGCATTTGAAACTGATCACATTGACATTCTTGATAACTTTCCAATCTTTGTCCAGGAGGGACTGGATAAACACTTACTTGCTTTGATGGCTGTGGAGGATAAGTGCTCTGTTATGCATGATATGTATCGCCTCCATAGAAATTTCCATTTGTAATATCAGGTGCTCGAGGGTCCCAACACCTTCCCACATTTGTGTATTCATATTCATTGCAGAATTCTCCTAAGTGTAATGGTTGTTGGTCCAATTGCAGCCTTTTCCTTTGCCATTCTTCTATTTCCTTTCTCTGAGACTCATACAATGCTTTAACCTCTTCATAAGTTAAAGATTCATAATCAACTTGAGAAGTATCATGATCAATAGGTCCGCCCTGATTATCCTCCATTTTCAGATCATTGTGTGTCAACCTACTACTGCTAGGAGGAGCTCCAGTATGACCTCACCTAAACTGAGATCTTCTTCCATTCATGATTAAAAACTTTAAAAATTCTTTCAGAGTTGCCACCTACTTTTCAAAAAGTAGTAAAATCATTATTTCTAATCTTTTTCCCAGCATAATCACTCTTTTTGAGATTTCTCAAATTACAACTTTTCCTCCAATGACTCTATAATGTGTTCTTCAACAGAATCTTCTGATATAGTCCCCAATAGAGTCACCAATTTATTAGCTCTCAAAAAAGTAGGTTGAATACCTCAAGAGGCTGCCAATCTCTTGATACACTTTAGGGTAATAGACAAGGTCAAAAAGTTTTCAACCTTCTACTCTTCAGGTGCTGCCAAACCTAGGCGGGTATACCTATCTGAATGAAGCAAACTTGTCTTATGATTATCTTTCTTGCACAATAATTTGTCCACAATGGTAGATGGAAGTGAACAAATGAAATCAAAACTGACAGCAATAGCAATCTTATAATCTAAATCCTAAAAATGCTCAATTAACAGATATAGAGAAACTGAATGAATTCAAATGATGAAATTGCAGAGACTAGTGCCTTGTTGGGTATGCGGAGTCAAATGAAATAGAGGTGGGCAACTTATTCTGGCAGAAAATCAAATCGATGGCATATGATCTATTTATAACTTGTATAAACATGCAATATTATGACCACTAAGCTCTACTTTAATAATCTAGATGAATTCCTCCTGATTACTGTGATTAACAAAAAGGATTTAATCTCTACTTGAGAGAACCAATAGATTAAGCACACAGATACAACAAATGTGCATAGATAAACTAAAAATAAGCTTGTTACTTCAATTTAAACAACTAGAGAGAATCAACATGGAGACAACTTAGGAATACTTTTCAAGAAACTCAACATACAATTGACACCAGAAATAACCTGCCACACTAGCTGACTTTCATTGAAAACACCATTTGAAAACATGGAACATAGCCTCTGTTATGAGAAATTTATTCTACTATATCCATCTAAAATCTATTGTATCTATCTAAGATCTCATGTCCTTTCAATTACAATCGGGGTGCATATTTATACACCAACATGAGAAAATAAATCATTTTGAAACTCCATGTTAGCCTGCAATGGTTATCAAACATATACATGTCAGCCAACAGCATTTGAATCTCTATTTTATTTACCAACCATTCGCCAAGATAGTCTTAAAGGTATGCCAAAGGAAAAATATTGCTTATCGTTGTCTTCCCGTGTTCCCCTGTTCCACCGTGACCATCCGCATTGTAGAGATATCAAACAACCCTCACTATGTCTCACCGAAAACACCTTTATCACTTGTATCATTGTGACCACATGATATCGGTGAGATATCATGTCGAAAACCATTTGTCACACCGAGAGCACCTTACTGTTACATTTGTTTCAGTCACTAAGACACAAGAGTCCCTCTCACCGATGAGCTCTTTGTTTGATTCAGTGTTGCCGTGACATTCAACCATTGGGGAGATGCTATAGAGAATACCCATTGTTTCACCAAAATTCCACACGAAACACTTTGGTTGTTGTGACTTAAAGTTTTTCTCGCCGATGAGTCCATACATCTCATACATGTCGCTAGAACTTCGAACCTTCGGGGGAACCTCTTGTATACTATACATTGCTTCACCGAAACACCCTGAGCACATACCAGTTTGCCAAGACAACATAAAAATTTTGTTGAAAGCCATTCGTTAGATTTTGTCAGCAAGACCTGACGGGCTTGCCAAGACTTAACACCAAAGCTAAGAAGTCTTACCGAAGTGTATGTTATAGTTTCCGGTCGGTGAGACACCCTTGGGTTCGCTATGACTTCCACCGAAGATCTTAACTTATGCCAATAAGACAATTCTGTTCCTCTAGTCGGTGAGACATGATGAGTTCGGTGAGAGATTCCACCAAGGACAAAACTTATGCCGATATGCTGTATCCTTCCATCACTGTTCAGCAAGACATGAAGACCTCGTTGAGACACAATGTCAATAACTCCAAGCTCTGTCGATGAATCTTCATATGCACATGTCAGTGAGACCTGACGCATTCGGGGAGACCTCACCTTGGTGAAAATACATATGCCAATATACCATTCCTCCATCGCTGAAACAACATCAAAGTCATGCCGATAACTGTCGGTGAGTAAACTCTAATCGCCGTGACATAGAAAACATCTTGCCAATAGGCAACACAGATGTTTTATCAGAAAAATAGATCGGGAAGACCCAGAAATTGTCACACCGATAAGCCTGCAGCAAACAAATGGTAGCAAAGATGCATGACTCAATGGATTTAAAGGGGCTATATGGGCAGAATATGAGTGAAATATGCACATGAAAGGACTAATCTGGAAATTTATGAGTAAAATGAACATGTAAAACACCAGATTTTTACAATTCCAACATGGTGGATGAATGGTAAAACATTTGCAGGCCTTAGAAGATAGCACAAATTTAAGGATATTGTGAGTTTTCTGGTTAAATGAAATTATTTTTTAAGTAAGCTATCCATAGTAGAATCTCCATTATCACCATTCATAGTTAGTTGCAGATCTAGGAACCTCTATTCTCCCTTGCTCTTTTTTCTTTTATTTTAAGAAGTAATATGTGCTAAGGTTCATTGCAAATTGTAAATTCAGATCTTAAGATAATATTGGAGGTCCAGATTGATGTTTGAACCTATAGCAGATTACACATCAAACTTCCCATTTCAAGAACTTCACTTTGAAGATTCATCTCGCATCCAACTACATAAGTCTTCCCTGTGATTACCAACAAAATCACATGAAATATCAACTAAGGAGTTCCATGCAAGTCATGAACTAACACCCAAGAGACCTTGGGGTGATTTTCAACAACTTTTTGTTAGATATTTCCTTTCAAGAGAGGTAGTACATTTATGTATTACCTGTGTTGAGAAAGTGTGTAAAAACACCCATCGACACAATGGAGTGCAAGAGTGCTGATAGAATGCTTGAGAATGCTAGAAGTGAGTACAAGAGAGTAAAGAAGATTGCTTGAAGGTATGCAAAAGAAGTTATGAAGTATGTAGAAGGAGAGAATTTGAAGAGGAGATGAAGAAAACAACCATATTTGAGTTGGTCAACCAAAGAGGGAATTACAACTTGACCACCAATGAGAAGTGTAATGCCTCTACAGGTTTAGCCATAGGAATCTGCCAGGGACGTAAGCATGTCACACAGATGTCTATGCACTGCCATGGCGTCCCCGACATAAATACCCCCACCGACTCTCAAAATAGGTGCCAAGTGGGATGAAAGTAGCGGGCTTAGGTGTAATTAATCCTCCAAAGTTGGTTTTCTAAGATGGATAAAGGAAAAAAGGGGATTTTGCATAAGGGATGCAAATTCACTTTTATACATAAATATATATGCATCCTATCAACAATAAATTGTATATAATTGCAAGGTTGAGACACATTTTCCTACCAAATCTCCCACTTATTGAACACCTTACAAGAGCAACATGAAGGTGTAAAAATTGTCTGTTTAATTGCTAAGGGCCAAAAGGCCCATAGTCTTTGCACACCTTTGAACTTCTATGTGCTCACAGGAGTAGTTAAAGAATCAATAACATTCATCAAAGTATCTACCGTAACCAACTTCACCCTACCATCTTTGACCATATCTCTAACAAAATGATATTGTACATCAATGTCCTTGGTCCTGTAGTGAAATGTCAAGTTCTTGGCAAGATATATCACACTCTGACTATTGTAATAAATTGTCGTTGCACCTTGTTTTATTCCAATATCTAAATATGATCTCTTAAACCAAATGACTTCTTTACAAGCATGAGTACATCTTCCATACACTCTACTTCAGTAGTCGACAAAGAAACCATAACCTGTCACTTACTCATCCAACTAATTGCACCACCAAATAAATTAAACACATAAACACTGGTGTATTTTCTACTATCAACATCACCTACCTAATTTGAATCCACATAACCATGAATATCAAGGGAAATCTCATATTCAATCATATTACTATGATAACATAAGGAATAATCTAAGGTACCCCACAAATATCTGAAGACTCTTTTAACTGCATCCCAATGAACTCTACCAGGATTAGACATATATCTAGAAATAACTCCCACTACTTGGGAAATGTCTAGTCTAGTACAAACCATAGCATACATCAAACTTCCAACTGCACTCTACTCATGTCTTCCATCTCTGAGGGAGATGTACAATCTGAAATAGATAACTTTGTTACAATTGAAACAAGAACACACAATGGTCTACAATCCTACATATCAAACCTCTATAAAATTGAGTTGACATACTTACTTTTCCCAAGCCATAGCTTTTTGTTCACTCTATCTCTTTTAATTTCCATCCCAAGAATGTGTTTAGCTGCACCAAGGTCTTTCATTTCAAATTTAGCAGCAAGTTGAGATTTCAGTTTTGAAATCATCCCTTTCCCTCTACCAAAAAATAACATATCATCAACATATAATGCAATGAACATGAAATGATCACCATCAGTTTTATAATAAATACAATGATCTAATTCAGAATGCTCAAATATGAAACTTAACACATATGTATCAAATTTATAGTACCACATCCTAGAACTCTATTTTAGGCCATACAAATATTTCTTTAATTTGCAAACCAATTTACTTGTACCTTTCACCATGTAGTGCTTTGGCTATGTCATATAAATATCCTCCTCCAAATCACCATGAAGGAAAGAAATTTTCACATCTATTTTCTCAACCTCTATATCATAAGTAGCAGTAATAGAAAGAAAAATCTAATGCATTTCATTTTTGCAATAGGAGAAAATATCTCACCATAATCAACACCCTCAACTTGAGAGTAACCCTTCACAACCAACCTTGCTTTGTACTTCTCAATACCTCCATTTGAACCAATATTTTTTTGAAAACCCATTTGCAACCAACAAGTTTTCATCCTTTATGCAATGGTACAAGATCCCATGTATAATTCATTTTCAAAGATGTCATTTCTTCATCCATAACAATCTTCCAAGATTTTGCATCATTCATACCTAGTGCCTCTTCTACAGATATGGTTTCAGCCATGTTAGTATTCAAAGCAAAATTGCATCTACAATCATCAGGTGAATAAATTTTAGGTTGTTGTCCATGCCTTGTAGACCTATGAACAAGCTGAGTTGGAGGTTCTTCATCTTCTTTTGAAGATCCAGAGCTAGATGAGCTCCCCTCAACTTATTGTCTATCCTTGGGCCTCGATTCAACTTTCTCAGGTGTAGAAGGAATTGAATCACATCTTCCTATTTAATTTTTTATGGATGCAATATAATAGAAGAAGGCTTAGTTTCTCTAAAAATAACGCTTCTACTATGTATTACCTTCTATAGAATAGGATCCCAAAGCTTGTATCCTTTCACACCATAACTATATCTGATGAAGATACATTCATAGCCTTGTTCTCCAACTTTATTCACTTCTCCTTTAGCACATGTGCATATGCCTCACAACCAAAAAATATAAGATATCTTAATGAAGGCTTGCGACATGACCATGAATCTATAGGAATCTTATCAACAAGAGTTGATGTAGGAGACCTATTAATTAGGTAACATGCATTAGCAACAAATTTAGCCCAAAACATTTCTTTTAGTCTAGCACCACTCAATACAAACTTGTATTTTGTCTACGAATACCACAATCTTTATAGAATCTATCAAAATAATTAGAGAAAAATTCACTGCCATTATCAGTCTTCAAACATTTTATTTTCTTTCCAATCTACAACTCAACCATTTCTTTAAATTCTTTAAGTCGACTAAAAACTTTAGATTTACTCTTTAGAAAATATATCCATGTACTTCTACTATAATCATCAATAAATGAAACATAATATGTGGATTTACCAATTGAAGGAACATCTACAGGAGAAAACACATCAAAATGAATAAGATCCAATACACCACAAGATTCATGAGAACTTGAGTAAAATTGAATGCAATCTTTCTCTCCATAAATGCAATGCTCAAAGAAATCAAATTCAAGATTACAATTAGGAAAGCTGTAGGGTTTCATGCTTTTAAGATAAAATAGACCCTTTTCTTCAATTTGGTGAAGTCTTTGGTTTCATAACATAGTTTTCTCTATAGGTAACTTTGTTTCAGAAGAAAGAGCACCCTTGGGTACCCAAAAGCTATGAATCAAGCAAAGAACAAAATAGGATCTAACATTTCTCTTCCTCATCCATTTTAACACCAACTGATTCCAACGAATCCACCAACATATTGAATGCTTCCAGGTGGTCTGTAATTCTTCCACCCTCTTCCATTCTCAAGGAATACAATTTCTTCCTCAAGAAAATATAGTTCACTAAAAATTTGGCTTAATACATTTCACCATTAATAAGGTATTTTGTGCGGAGAGTCTCTTCTTGGACATTTGGATTCACAAATTCTTCCAGCACAATCAGTGGAATCCTTTGCTTTGGCAGTCCACTGCATCCCATATTGGAGGTGGCATGGGGGTAGGATGCTTGAGCCTTATGGGTATAAAATGGTAGCATCCATAGATATTCGGTCTGTCAGCAATCATCTTCTTTTAAGCACCACACAATCTCAAATTCATTTCCAAATTTTTTTCCACCTCTATTCTCCCTAATGAACTTGCCATCTAAAAATTCCTACAACAAAATCACAAAGTATCTTCTACACAAGCTCCCACTCAAATATAGATTATTTCAAAAAACCCAACAACCCACAACTAAAATAAAAGGTGATCAAGATCTTATACCACTTGTAAGGAAGCTAAGGTGGCCAACTTCCTACTAATCTTGAAAGAATAATAATGAAAATGTATAAATATTTAACTCTAGGTTATAAGAAATTAAAGGCCAGAGAATAAGGCATAAAATATCATGCATGACTTTAAAAGTGATTTACACATGGGGACAACCCTTGGAAAAAAAAACCCTCTCCGATATACTCAATGTATATTTAAAATCACAAAGAATATACTTTTAAAACCAGCCTTCTTACAAGGTAATCACCACCAAGGATGAGACACATGAGCCCCTTCATAGCTCTGGGAGATACATCTCCTGGCAGCTCTGTACCCTCTTGAGGCAGGGTTGCATTCTGGGGCAGGGCCCGGCAAAATATCACCATTGAATATGAAACTTGATCTTTGAATGGTTCAAATTTACAATATCTGACTATTTGAAATATATATGATTGCATTTTAGGTTTTAAAAGATTAGCATGCTCCAATAATTTTCTCTTTTCTCCTGTATACCTATCAAATTATAACTAGGATATATATATATATTGTCGACAATGAGCCTTATATAATTGCAAGTTGGGAATATTTTCCCCAGCGGAAGCAAGATTTATGGAACAAAAAGAGGTAGCCTACTAGCACTGTTGTTTACTTGAGTCACGGCTTGTGACACTCTCTGTGAGAAGCTCAGACCATCTTGAGCCACCAAGCATAACACACCTTTCTTGCCTATGGATCCTTCCCCATGTTCATAGTTGTTTGGCATAATGCAAGTTGTTAAACCCTATGGATCTCAAACCCTAAATTAAAGGCCACCAAGCATAACACACCTCTCTTGCTTGTGGAGCCTTTCCTAGCATATTTATGGTGACTTATTAAAATTTTCAAGAGGATAGCTTGATATGGTATGGGAGCCTAATATGATTCTCTCATTTTCCACCCTTATTGGAAGACTCGCCTAGTGGAAAACCTAAAGTTCTACTACCTTGAAGTGAGCATAAACTAATAGCTTATATGTGTTCCACATCGTGTTGGAAATATATGCTTGATATTCTTGGTATTTGATGTTGTATGATTGTGTATCTTTTTCATTGTTGCATACATAAGTTTCTTAAATGTCTACTTTAGTGTGAGTTTAACATGGAGTCATACTCTCACTAAAATGAGGGAAACATGTAGTAATAGAAAAAGTATCCCTTTTTCACTTAATTTGCCAATAATTAATATAAAAATGACCCTAATATTGCCTTAATTTAGTGTTGCAATATGTTTATCATATTCACATTAAGTTTAGGGCCCTGTTAAACTAAATGGACTTAATTGTGCCTTATTTAGGGTGTTGTAAAGTGTATCTACACTTCCACTAATTAGGGTTTGATTCATTGTTTAAGTTAGATACCTTAATTATTTGCTAATTAAATACAAGCCTAATAATTATACAAATACAGAGGGGTTGAGCACAGGCATTCATGATTCTATTACACAACACTTATTTTGCCAGAGTGTATGTCATTGGTGACACAGGGACTGACTCTATGGAGATGGTCTCATAAGTTACAGGGATTGTTTTGGAATATCCCTTATTAATGCATTGTCCTAGGTAAGTGGCATAGGACCCATTCAACCTATAGCAAATGGATCCTCACTTAGAGCTAGGAACCCTCTTTGAAATATGGTTTTGTGGTACTTTAATGATTTGAAATCTATAATTCAATGTCGGCTTGTGATATTTGAATTTTGGGAATTAATGTTAAGATATGTATAAATACAAGGTTATTTCACATAGTTTGATATAAGCAATCTTAGCAATTCAAGTTATCTTAAGAGAAATTTCAAGAGAACATTATAGAGCATTCAAGAGAATTTTGAAGGCACTCAAGGGAAAATTTCTTCATCATTTGTTGCAGCAGTTAAGGTCCATTCATCATGTCAAACCCATGTTGCATCATGCATGTTATTTGAGCTAATATGGTGATGTAGTGTTCAAGATCTATTCAAGCATATTCAAAGGAATTATCTCTAATCAAGTTTCATGATCAAGATCTACATTCATTGAGGCCACTTCATGCTAGATTGTAGATTTGTTATCTAAGGTTCAATTAAGGCGTGGTGATTTGTGAAATTACATTTATTCATTCATCATTCCTTTCATACATTATTTCATTTCAAGTTTTAATTACTAAAATGAGGTTTAAGCAAAGAAAAACCCTATTTCCTAACAAACAAAATTTTCCTCTCTTTGATGTATGATTATAGATTTTAGGTTGAAGATCAATTGGAGAGAAAAATTGGAGAAAGTTGCAAAGTTGTCAAAGTTACAAAGAAAGTTTTCAAATCACAGAAACTAGGCTATAGTATTTATTCCAACTTTCTAACAGTGACCAACTAGAATCTAGGAGTGTAGAATGAGAGGAAAAAAGCCCAAAAACTAATTTTCAGGAGCCCTAGCCAGGACCCATTCACCATAGGGAAAATGAGTCCTCAATGAGATTTAAAAAAGAAACTATGGTGATAGGTACACAGCCTTTGACCCTTTCCAGATCTCCCTTTTGACTACTATTTCAATTAGATTTAATTAAATTGTTAAGTTCATTTGCACATTATAGCACACATATTGAATGGAATTAGAGTGTAAATTGGTTCATCATTTTCTTTCATTATGGTGAACCTATTTTCCTCCTTTTCAAGGATACAAAATCAAAACTTACTAAAATATCAATGTTTTCTATGTTTTTTTATCTTTAACAAAATCGACAAAATGGGAAGAGTCTTTAATGAAGGAGTCATATTTTCCTATTAGGGGAGAGATTAATTTGGATAGGAAGACAACTAATTTGTAGGTGGGGGAACCTTTCATGTCAACAATAGGTCTTAGGTGGGAGCCTTACAAATTTTTGGAGTCCCATAAATGTGAGGAGTGATTTAAATAGAGGGAATTCATGATTTCTTGTTGAGGGTGTCGAAGGATGGGTGAGAGACTGAAAATTTAACTTTTTTGATAATTTTGGGGTAAGGGTTGATGGGTAAGATTCAATAGCTAGAGGAATCAGAAAGGAGGGCATGTATTTGGGAGATGCAATCTTGTTTTTTCATGATGACAGTGGCATTCCCATTGTCTACTTTGGTGATGATAATATCATGATTGCTTAATATTTTAAAGAAACCAAGGTGATTAAATTTCAAAAATTGGTGATTAGGAGGTTTAGTGTGTCATAGAGTAAAAGCACAATCTTTGTGGACCTCCTTGGTGACAATAGGGGAGGGAACGAATTTAGTTTTCAATCTCAATAAGGAAATCATGATGGGGAATGGAATGAGGAGGTAAGGAAAAGCACATGCAGGTATGTGCAGGATCATCATGGAAAAAATAGGCCCTTAAGTGGCAAAAAATTTAGAAAAATT
>VDFB02070599.1:0-18121 GCA_007258455.2 Sequoia sempervirens
ACCACCTGTACTGACAGACATTATAGTTAATTCTTTACTTGCATTAATTACCCTCTTTAACTGTCCTGTATTTGCAAAAGATTGATCAGTCTTAATCTTGTGAGAATGTACTATGTACTGAATGCCATCCTTAAACAAGTGATAATGATTTTGTTGCCTGTAGAATATAGCTTTCCTGTCATATAAGTAAGGGCTACCAAGCACTATCCCACAGATATCCAATGGAACTACATCAAACTGTACTTCATCCACAAATTTACTAGTGATTGTGAACCTTAAGGTGCATTGTTTTGTTACTTGCAGCTTATCATTTTCACAAATCCAACCTAGTGGATAAGGTCTCTTATGTGGTGTAGTTTTTAATCCCAAGTTATTTACAACACTTTCTGAAATTAAATTCACCTGAGATCCACTATCTATGAGTGCATCAATTTTAGTGTTCTTAGCCATAACCCTTAAATGAAAAAGCTCATTCCTTTTTGCATCTTCAGATAAACCATTAACTGTAGAAGAAGAAGCACAACTTGCAACAGAAACACCAGAAATAGAGGCTTTACCTTTTAGACCCATCGCTGTTATCTTAGTCTCATCATCTGAATCTGAACCAAGATCCATAACAACATTCGTGGATTTATCCTTACTCTTCTGTTTTTGATTCCGTCTTTGAGCCCACTTAGGCCTCAGTTCAGGATGTAACTTCCAGCAGTGATTTTCATCATGACCTTCCTTGTCACAATGAGTGCAAGAAAGTTTCACATCCTTCTTGACTGTAGCTGCCTTCTTTCCTTTCCCTGTCTCTGCATTCTTAGAAGATTTCTTTACATCATTATCAATAAAAGATCCTTTACCCCTTGACTCTAAGTGTGTAGCTTGAACAGACACTTCATCCAAATTACAAGGGTTCAAAACCAGGATAGAATGCCTAAGGTAGGAATGTAGACCTCCTATGTATTTCAACAACGTGTCCTGGGTATACAAAGGAACATTCAAAGCAATAGCCCTTTTCCTGAATTCATGGGTGTACTCTTGGACAGTTTGACCTTTCCCTTGCCTAAACATTTGCCAATCCATCATTAATTGCTGCATATGTCCTAAGGGATAAAACTGCTTCTTAAGTGCATTAATAAATTCTGCCCAAGTTAAACTGACTCTACCATGTTGTGAAACTTCTGCCTTAGACTTACTCTCCCACCAGGTTAAGGCTGTACCTCCTAAACGAAGAGTAGCTAATTGGATCCTATCAACATCATCTAATAGGTTCTGGACTCTACAATAAACCTCAATTTGTTGAATCCAATCATCCAATTTTTCAGCATTAAGTTCTCCACAATATTTAGGTAAATCAAATTTTACATCCAGTTTGATTTTAGGTTTATACCCACTCTTGAAAGGATTAGAAGAAAAAGAATGAGGAGAAGATGGAGAAGAAGGAGAAGGAGAAGAGGGAGGAGAAGAAGAAAAGGGGTGTTTTGGTTGCTTGCCACCATCTTCATGATGTTTCCCTTTCATGTCTTTGTGATCTTCTTGCTTTGACGAACCTTCTTCACGTTCCTTAGTTCGCATGCCTCACGAAAAGGTATATCACCTTGCCTTCATCTCAGGAATGCTCTTGAAACTCACAACTCCTTTGATTTCGCCGGAACCTCCATTCCAGCCCGACATCTTTGGAAATGTTCTTCGCTTCCCGATCTCAGGATCAAAGTCTTCGAGCTTGCCTTCACCTTTCTGAATCCTGGATCTCGTTAGCATTAAAAAAAAACAATAACTGCAATAAAAGTCACCCTAAAGCTCTGATACCAACTTGATCTGTGTAGGATCTAGACTAGATTGCAGTATTGAAATGTTTAACTTTTACAATTATTTTACAATGATTATTTCAAGTTAATTAAAACGAAATTAACTTAAGGAAATAACATAAAGAACGAATTAACAAGGTGATTATAACAGAAAGAAAAATTAAGACAGAAAGAGAGAGAAAAAGAGAAGTGCAAACAGTGTTTGATTTCGGAGTTCGTCACGAAAGTGACTACGTCTCCGGGTCCACTCCAATAGAGTGTGACCGATCCGATTAATCTCCAAATCAATTACAAAAACACCACCATTCTTCAAGCAATTCAGCAGCGTAACGACGCTCTGATATGCAAGAATGATCTGAAAGAATCTCCACAAGATCTCTCCTTTGACGTCTCAGCATTAGGACTTCATCACCTGAAAAGAAAACTTGATTACAATTCTCACCTCAAGCCCCCTTTTTATACAAAGAATTTGCTCAATTTGGCCTTTAACCAATTGATTTGCAAAATATTCTCCTTATCTCTCCAAATACATAAAAATCTTCAACAATCCCCCATTTTTACATAATAATCCCTATTAAATCCCTTATAAACAACCTAATCTCCCATATAATCTTAAATAATATTTTAGCCCTTGTCAGGCTTTACAAATTTGAGAAGGTTGTTATTTGGGTTAATCCTTAAAAAGGATTCTTTGTTTGTTTTGGCTTTATTAAGCCATTTGTTGAAGGCTCGGCTAACAATTATACAACAAAACAAAACTACGCCGCTATATATTTAGAAATGTTTCGTGGCGCAGTGGTAGAGATTTCTTTTGTTACCCGGCCGGTGCGGGGTTCAAATCCCACCGGCCGGACATTTTTTCAACGAATTCAACTGACTGTTATAACAAAACAAATCGCCCATCATAGACTATTAAGCGCGAACGCTGTGGTGTAACGGTCCGGTGATTTCGATGGGTGATCGGCGGGTTCAAATCCACCAAATAACATTTTGTTAAAACAAACCGTAAACTCGTAGATCAAGCCAAAGCCGACGGAGTAAAGAGTGGACACCGACGCATCGGGTTAATCACACGGGCAACACCTCATCACGCCTATGACACGCCACTGCAACTCATTAGATGACTCCTCGATGCCACGGTCGAGGTAATTCATCAACCTCGGCCCACGCCACTTTGTCACTAGGCTGACCGTATACCGACTCAGATTCGATCGATTCCACGTGGTTCACCGAACCATTCTCGGCCGACGTGGAGGCCGACGACGCCGACCGATCGAATCGCATCGCTGACGGTGTAATGGATAATGCGTCGCACCGATATCCCAGATAACACCGACAAGGGTTCCGCCATGTCAATCTGGTTCGCCACTTCATCCGCATAAAGATCGAATGCCGACGCCGCGATCCGTATCGGTCCACCCCAAACAAGCCGGACCGAAACTTTGATCACGATAAGTTGAGTCCATGTCGATTTGACGAAACGAACGCCGGCCAACTATCTTGACGAAAGCTTTCCCTTTCAGCGATGACGCCGCTTTTGCTGATTTCAAACAACCATTTTTCCGGCCTGATGCCCCCGATCCCGCTTTGACCGGTTAGTTTGACTGCCATTAACTCGCGTAAGCTTAACTCCCTTTTGCTCCGCTCTGAAGCTGCTATGCTGGAAACTAGATTTGGTGATCTTCTTGATGGTGCGATTTGAGAGAACGAGATACAATTTTCACCTAAAAACGGACGTTCTCCCCTAATCAAGACCTTTGACCTCCAAAAGTGGCATTTACTCTGGCAATAAGTGAGGACTTGGCCTCCCACTTGTCCTCAGATTTTCCACATCCAAAACCTCGCTCATGCTAATAATAAAGATCAACAGAAATAATGTTGAACATAAACGTGATTGTATCACTTCCATAAGCTTCACATCAAATGTCATAGCCACTAACCAACAAAAATTGACTAGCATCAAGCTGAACAATAATGCAGAAATGAAAGAAAGTAAGTCAACAACATATCGATCCTTCACAACAGGAACATTTTTACCCAAGGATCCATCAATGCTTTCAAGCATCTTTTTCTCATGCTGTACTGCAAGTGCATCCTGCAACATCTGACCTTGGTTAGCTACTCCAAGTTCAAGTGTAGAACCACCTGTACTGACAGACATCAGAGTTAATTCCTTACTTGCATTAATTACCCTCTTTAACTGTCCTGTATTTGCAAAAGATTGATCAGTCTTAATCTTGTGAGAATGGACTATGTACTGAATGCCATCTTTAAACAAGTGATAATGATTTTGTTGCCTGTAGAATATAGCTTTCCTGTCATATAAGTAAGGGATACCAAGCACTATCCCACAGATATCCAGTGGAACTACATCAAACTGAACTTCATCCACAAATTTACTAGTGATTGTGAACCTTAAGATGCATTGTTTTGTTACTTGCAGCTTATCATTTTCACAAATCCAACCTAGTGGATAAGGTCTCTTATGTGGTGTAGTTTTTAATCCCAAGTTATTTACAACACTTTCTGAAATTAAATTCACCTGAGATCCACTATCTATGAGTGCATCAATTTTAGTGTTCTTAGCCATAACCCTTAAATGAAACAACTCATTCCTTTTTGCATCTTCAGAGAAATCATTAACTGTAGAAGAAGAAGCACAACTTGCAACAGAAACACCAGAAATAGAGGCTTTACCTTTTAGACCCATCGCTGTTATCTTAGTCTCATCATCTGAATCTGAGCCAAGATCCATAACAACATTCATGGATTTATCCTTACCCTTCTGTTTCTGATTACGTCTTTGAGCCCACTTAGGCCTCAGTTCGGGATGTAACTTCCAGCAGTGATTTTCATCATGACCTTCCTTGTCACAATGAGTGCAAGAAAGCTTCTCATCCTTCTTAATCAGAAGCTGCCTTCTTTCCTTTCCCTCAGATCTACATTTTAGAAGACTTCTTACATCATTATCAATAAAGATCCTTTTACCTTGACTCTCAAGTGTGTGTAGCTTGAAATGCACACTTCATCCGGGGACATGGCGGTTCAAAACCAAAATGGAATGCCTAAGGTAGGAATGCAAACCTCCTATGTACTTCAACAACATGTCCTGGGTGTACAAAGGAACATTCAAAGAAATAGCCCTTTTCCTGAATTCATGGGTGTATTCTTGGACAGTTTGACCTTTCCCTTGCCTAAACATTTGCTAGTCCATCATTAACTGTTGCATATGTCCTAGGGGATAAAACTGCTTCTTAAGAGCATTAATAAATTCTGCCCAAGTTAAACTGACTCTACCATGTTGTGAAACTTCTGCCTTAGACTTACTCTCCCACCAGGTTAAGGCTATACCACCTAAATGAAGAGTAGCCAATTGGATCCTATCAACATCATCTAACAAGTTTTGGACTCTACAGTAGACCTCTATTTGTTGTATCCAGTCATCCAATTTTTTAGCATTAAGTTCTCCACAATATTTAGGTAAATCAAATTTTACATCCAGTTTTATTTTAGGCTTATACCCACTCTTGAAAGGATTAGAAGAAATAGAATGAGGAGAAGATGGAGAAGAAGGAGAAGGAGAAGAGGGAGGAGAAGAAGAAAAGGGATGATTTGGTTGCTTGCCACCATCTTCATGTTGTTTCCCTTTCATGTCTTTGCGATCTTCTTGCTTCGACAAACCTTCTTCACGTTCCTTCCATTCTTGTCTCTCCTGAAAAAGTATGTCCACCTTTGCCTTCATCCCAAGGAATGCTCTTCGAAATTCCTGCTCACTGATTTCTTCTTCAGAACCTCCATTCCAAACCCGACATCTTTGAAATGTTCTTCGCCTCGACCTCAGATTAAAGTCTTCGAGCTTGCCTTCACCTCTTCCTCAACTCGATCTCTTAGCATTCAAACAATAACTGCATGTCACCCTTAAAGCCTCCATACCAACTTGATCTCAGAGTAGGATCTAGACTAGATTGCAGTTTAAATGTTTAAACTTTTACAATGCTTTACAATGATTACTTCAAGTTAATTAAAACGAAATTAACTTAAGGAAATAACATAAAGAACGTAATCAAGGTGATTATAACAGAATAAAAAGAAATGAGAGACAGAAAGAGAGAAAGAGAGAAGTGCAAACAATGTTTGATTTTGGAGTTCGTCACGAGAGTGACTACGTCTCCGGGTCCACTCCAATAGAGTGTGACCGATCCGATTAATCTCCAAATCAATTACAAAAGCACCACCATTCTCCAAGCATTTCGGCAGCGTAACGATGCTCTGATATGCAAGAATGGTTTGAAGAACTCTCCGACAAGATCTCTCCTTTGACGTCTCAGCATTAGGACTTCATCACCTGAAAAGAAAACTTTATATCCAATCCTCACCTCAAGCCCCCTTTTTATACAAAGAATTTGCTCAATTTGGCCTTTAACCAATTGATTTGCAAAATATTCTCCTTATCTCTCCAAATACATAAAAATCTTCAACAATCCCCCATTTTTACATAATAATCCCTATTAAATCCCTTATAAACAACCTAATCTCCCATATAATCTTAAATAATATTTTAGCCCTTGTCAGGCTTTACAAATTTGAGAAGGTTGTTATTTGGGTTAATCCTTAAAAAGGATTCTTTGTTTGTTTTGGCTTTATTAAGCCATTTGTTGAAGGCTCGGCTAACAATTATACAACAAAGCAAAACTACGCCACTATAAACTTAGAAATGTTTCGTGGCGCAGTGGTAGAGATTTCTTTTGTTACCCGGCCGGTGCGGGGTTCAAATCCCACCGGCCGGACATTTTTTCAACGAATTCAACTGACTATTATAACAAAATAAACCGCCCATCATAGACTATTAAGCGCGAACGCTGTGGTGTAACGGTCCGCCGGTGATTTCGGGTATGGGTGATCGGTGGTTCAAATCCACCCAACAATATTTTGTTAAAACAAACTGAAACTCGTAGACTGTCAAAGCCGACGGAGGAAAGAGTGGACACCCGACGCACCGGTTAACAGCCACGGGGCAACACCTCACTGGCTGACTATGACACGTCACTGCAACCCATTAGATGACTCAGATGCCACGTGTCAGGAGGTAATTCACGAACCCGTCCACGTCACTTGCTGACTAGGCTGACTGTGCGCTGACTCAGATCTGACTGGATTCCACGTGTCACTGAACCATTCGCTGACGTGGAGGCCGACGTACGCTGACTGGACGCCGACCGTACTGCTGACGTGTGTATGGACGACATGTGTCGCGACCTGATTGGTCCGTACAACGCTGACAAGGAAACCACGTGTCAGAATCTGGTTCGGCCATTTCATCGTCCGTACAGTACGGAATGCTGACGTCAGCATCCGTACGGTCCACCTCAACAAGTCAACTGAAAACTTTGACCGCTGATAAGTTGAGCCTCCGATGTCGGATTTTGACGAAACGAACGTCGTCGGAATCGTCTCGACGAGCTCTTCGCGATGATGCTGCTTTTGTTGATTTCTGAAACAATCATTTTTTCCGCTTCCTGGATGCGCCTGATCCCAGTTTGACCGAAGGTTTGACTGGCCATAACTCGTGCAAACGGACTCCTTTTTGCTCCGTTCGAGTTGCGTTGGAACCAGGACGCTGAGATCTTTCTGATGGTGCAGATTCTTGAGAGAAACGAGACACTTCAATTTTCACTAAAAAATGTCCACCTGAAGATGTAGACACCGGAAATCTTGAAGAATGAGTACATAAGAAAAATTATGAAGGCTTCATTGGAGCTTAGGGTGTTGGAAGGTGAACTTAAGGCTTGCAAAGAGAGAGTATAAAGGGTTAAGGGGTAAGGCTAAAGGTTGAAACTCAAAACACTTAGGTAAGAAAAGGAAAGAAGAAGAAAAAATTATCGAGGATTGGGGGAAGTGAAGAAGGCATGGTAGTAGAGAGGTAAGAAAAACCCAAAAGCCTGAAACTTGAGGACTTCAGAATTTTAGGACGGACCCTTCAAGGAGAATTCATGCAAGATGGCGCATGTAAGATCTCTTAGATCAGTTATCAATGATGGGTCATCAAATGGTGGTATGAAATGGAAACACTTACTATATAATAAGGTAAGGATATATAGAAATCATTATAATGAATGCATTGTGTAACAATTATAAGAATATTTATACCTTTTATACCCCCATTAGAAAACAATCTTATCCATTCCAAACTTTAAGCATTATTCTTCTAGTTCTCCAGCTCTCCTTCATACATCTCCCTATCCCCACCCTAAATTTCCCTCATTTCCTTTTTTTACTCCACTTTTACTTTCTCTCTCCTTATTATTATCTTTACCTTTTCTTGAATTACACATAAATCACTACCCTTTTTTATCTCAAACCTTGTATGTTTTTTACACCCCTTCACCACTCTTGGTATTTCTTCATAAATAAAAAATAATATTTAGATGAGTAGTGAACCCCATTTTTTTACATTAATTGATATTTATAACTATTCCCTTTCATTTTCCTCTCATTCACTACATTAGAACTTCTTAATACTATGTCAAACTTCAATTTCCTTCAATGGTCTAGCATTGGTTCATAGAGTTTGACCATTAATTTTCTCCTACCCTCTCATTTCTAAACATCTATTGACTTATTTGCTTAGTGACTTATGTCATATGATTGGTTTCTATTTATTGGTGACTACCAACTAATTTTCATGATATGTGATTGTTTTCTAGGACTATTCTATGAGCCATCTCCCACTCATTATGGTTTGTAATTTTTCTACATTAAAATTATTTTGTCTATATTGAGTAGTTGTCATCCTAGGTAGCTTAGTTTTGATAGTGTGGATTATCAGAGTCTTTTATATGTCAATGCTCAATGTTGCTCCTTTTTATGAGCTATTGGATCAGATTTTGTGACTTCTTACAATCTATTTGATCCTCTTTATATATTTCCATGTGTAGTTATGGTATGCCTTTTCACTAGTCACAAAAATTTTGTGGTCTCATTAGCGAGAGTTGTCTTATTACCACTTTGGTTACATATAAAATAATTTTCTCTATATAAAAACCCATGTGGAACAAATGTAGGTAGCCTCGCAACTAGGATATAAAACAAAAATGCATATGTATACATGAATAAAAGGTATATTTGTATTAATCTTTATGAATCCCGTTGACATGTAATCTACATGGATCATGTGACCTCATAGATATAACCCTCTAACTATTAAAAATATTTTAGCTCACTTGAGGATATTATATTATCAAAAAAATGAGTCATAGGTGTGAGTATGATGCCTTTGGCATAACACTTTAATAATATAAATTGAAGATAAGTTATTTGAAGGTTTAAATAGTTAGATAGATATGTTACAAAATCAAGTAGGATATAAACTAATAGTAAATTGAAATGGTAATAATGGTTATGTTTCTATTAAGATATTGATGTATTACCTAACTACAATAGTGTCTACTATATTTGGAAATAAATTTACAATATGAAATATAAGATACTTGTATGAGACTATGATAAAAACAAAAAGTGTGAATATACATAACTCAAAAAATAGGAAACATCACATTTTTATGCATACGTCAACCTAATTCCCAGCTAAGAAGATCACATATGCATTAAGAAAAAGGAAATCAAGATGTATTTTGTGATAGTATTATATTTTTGATAAAATATATAACTCATAAAGAAAATATGATAGTGGGTGTAACATTAGAGATCCTATAGTGTAATTCTAAAGAAGTGACATGAGCAATACAACATATGTTCACTTGTTTCGACATGTACCAATTAAGGTCTCTTCATATCATCCACATATTAACTAGTAACATCATAAAATAAATGTAAATCTAAGAAATGAAATACAAAGAGAATAAAATTAAATAAAAAAGACTATAATTGAATAATGGTTATGTGTTTTGGTTAAAAAATTAGGGTAAAATTAATTGAATTAAAAATATGATATGTAGAACATGAACTATTTTTACAGGGTGGCATTTAACAAGGGTAGAAAGACAAAGAGAACATACCTTAAAATTCAAGAATTGAGACCACAACTTTCATAGTATCGTCCAGTTAATTTATTCTTCACTCCTCCAAAAGTTGAGGTTTTATTCAAATTACTTTGTATTCAATTTTCAATTATATATCAATCTAATAGAATTGGTAAAAGTTATGAAAAAAATTATTACATACTTTTAAATTAAGAAATGAATGATAATTAACATTTGAATGCTAGGAATGTGAGATATTAGTTCATGGAATCAAATTTAGCCTAAAAAGATCTAATTTACTTCTTCTACATTGATAAAACAAAAAAAGTTGGTGGAATTGTTAAATAATGATTGGAATTTTGTCAACACCATGAAAAGTGCACTTCTATATCAAATAAAGTGAAAAATGTAGAACATAATAGAGCACATGGATCCTAAATCATGAGGTCCTAGTGTCTTTTTAACATTTTTATGATTCTATGAAATTCGAGCATATTATAAATTATTCACATTATATCTTGCATTGAGAATTATAATAGGGAGTGATGGGAGAGCGTGTGCATGATAGAGAGGGGGATGAAGGGGGGGTCAAAGAAAAAAATATATAAAGATAAAGAGAGTTAGAGAGAGGTAAAAAGAGATAAGTAAAGAGGGAGGGAAAGAGAGGAAGGAAGGAAGGGAGAGAAAGAGTGATAGTTGTGTGATATATTTACTATGATGTATAATTTATGATGATTTAGGAGGCTCATGTTGATATTATGCACCATGCATATAAGATCCATGAACTCCAATAGATGAGTAGGATAGTGGATCAATATGATAACTATTTATGTTATTTAGAGAAGGATAAGCCTTAGTAGACTCCATACTAGTAGCAACAACAACATAAGAAGTATAAGCATTAGTAGACAACATAACCCTTATTAGAGACTATGAGGAAACAAAGCTAGTGGTGATTATTCTTAATCTTGGAAGAAGAAGAAACTTTAGGATTTAGATTATTAATAGTCAAATAGAGTTTGGGAGCCTCTTTATAATGACTCAAGGTTTAAATATTTGAGTATGCCATATTTTATGCATCCAAATACCACTACATCATGTTAAAAATATGGAAAATATGGTCATGCCTTGAGGTCTTGTTTAAAAGTGTTAGTTACATTTAGTATTTTGGAGGCCTTTAGTTCTTATTATATGGTAGTGGATATTAGTATGTCTCTAATTATGTAATAATAAACAACCACAAAAATCCTATTTAATAATTTCTTTCTTATTTAGCTTATAGAAAATCATTTTTTGCAACTCTCTTGCATGGAAGGTGTTCTTGTTTTTTGTTTTATCTTATGTCTTTTGGTTTTCACAAATCTAATAGCTATCATGTATGTACCCTAAACCCTAAACCTATATACTAAACCCTAAAAATTGACTTTAATAATATAATAGTAAAACATAAAAAAATTAATCCCTAAACCCTTGACACTGAACCCTCCTTTATCAACCATAAATAGTAATCCTTAAACCCTAGTACCTAAACCCTAAAATCTATACACTAGACCCTAAAACTAACATTAAAAATTTAACACTAATTTATCTAAAATAATAAATGTAATCTATAAAGCTTTAATGCTCAAACTAAGTCATCAACCATAAACCTTAAACCATTAACCATAGACATTAGGACCTAAACATTAAAGGAATGCATTGGTAACTTAATACATGCTAAAACCTAAAAATTAAATTTAATCACTAAATCACCAATGCTCAACCATCCCTTTATCAACCATGAACCCTAATCCCTTAACCCAAGTTAACCCTAGTCCCTAAACCCTAAACCTGATACACTAAACCCTTAAAACAAAAATACTAGGTACTTCCATTTATCTTCTTCTAAGAACAGGGCTGCTAATAGAATCACGTCCATAGAAGCTAATGGCACTAGATTTGAGGAAGAGGAAGACATTGGAAAGAAATTTGTCCTCTCCTATAGTAAACTTCTTTCGGTGAATGGGGAAATCAATCAAAATAATCAATATTTTTTATTAGAGGACATCCCCGAGGTTGTGGGAAGGGAGGAAAATGAAAAGCTTGTGGCCATTCCCTCTATGGAGGAAATAAGGAAAGTTGTCTTTTCTTTTGAAGGAGACAAGGCCCCTGGGCCTAATGGATTTCCTATGTTATTTTTTCAATGGTTTTGGGACATTATGGAAAATGATGTTGTACATGTTGTTAAGGAATTCTTTGGTTCCAGAAGGATCCTTAAGGAATTGAATGAAAATTTTATTGTCCTCATTCCTAAGAAACCAAGGGCTATAGAGTTTGAGGCATTTAGACCCATTAGTATTTGCAACTCTCTCTATAAAATCATATCTAAGGTGATGACTTTAAGGATCCTTTCTATCCTTCATTGATTTCCCCTCAACAAAATGGTTTTGTTCCTGGAAGGAAAATCCTAGATTCTATAGTCATGATCCATGAGAATATTCACTCACTTGTGGAATCTAAAACTAAAGGATTTTATTCTTAAGTTGGACATTTCCAAAGCATATGATTGTGTTGACTAGGAGTTCTTATTCAAAATTCTAAGAGGGTTTGGTTTTAGCAGTAGAGTGATTTAGTTGGTGAATCAATTGGTGACCACAGTTTCCACATATATCATTGTGAATGGATCTCCTTCTAGATTCTTTCAAAATTCAAGAGGATTAAGATAGGGGGACCCTATTTCACCAATTATTTTTACTATAATGGTTGAAAGTCTGGGAAGGAATCTCAAGAGATTGATCAAACAAAGGTCTCTTACTGGTCTTAGTCCTACGAATTTGATTTGTTCTCATCAACAGTTTGTTGATGACACAATGCTGATGGGAAGATCTTCTGTGAATGAGGCTAAGATTTTGAAAAAAGCTTTGGTTGTGTATGAGTAGGCGACTAAGTAGAAGGTCAATAGACAATAGAGTTCTATCTTTTTCTTCAATACCCCTAAGCATAGACAAGTCAAGATTACTAGAATCCTTGATTATAGTGTGGAATCCTTACCTTCTTCTTATCTTGCACTTTCATTATGCCTTAAACCCTTGGATTCCTTTTGGTGCTCTTTGGTTGACAGGTTTAGAAAGAAGTTGGAAGGTTGGAAAGGATCTCTTTTGATCCAAACTGGAAAAATTCAGCTTCTTAAAGCCTCTCTTCAGAACCTCCCAATTTATGCTCTAAGCCTCTTCAAAATCCCTACAAAATATGTTGAGGACATTGAAAAGATCCATAAAAGATTCCTTTGGTATAGAGTGGAGGAAAGAAAGAGAATGCCTCTTATAGGGTGGGATTTGGTCTGTAGACCAAAAATCCTGGGGGGTTTAGGTCTTAGAAAAATAAGAACTATTAATAAAACTCTTCTTGCCAAACAAATATGGAGATATTTTTTGTCTGGCAGAGAATAGAAAGACATTTTAAGAAGTAAATATATGGCTGACCAAATGTCTCTCAAAGATCTATTAGATTCTCCTATCCTCCCACGTGGTTCAGCTTGCTGAAATGACATGATTGTTGGTAGAAAAATTATGGAATCTAGGATAGGATGGCACATCAGAAGTGGTAATCAAGCTAGATTTTGGGAGGATAAATGGCTCTTTGAGGAATCCCTTATTAAAATTGAAAGATTTAATAGATGGGATGAGCAATGTAAAGTTGCATATATGGAACTTGTCAAAGACTAATGGCATGAAGGAGATTGGGTGAACTTATGCATGATCAGTCAAGATTTGGCTCAACTTCAATCCTCCTTAAAAGATATCAGATTGGGACAAAATCAACTGGATGACACTCTTGTTTGGATGGAAAACCATTTGGGTAACTACTCTATTTATTCAACTATCTCTTTTTTGTCCCTCTATCAATCCCCTCCTCCCTTCTGGTCTAAAGCCTAGATTAAACACTTGACTCCTAAAGTCAATATCTTTTTTTGGATAATGCTTCAGAATAAGGTCCTTACAGTGGAAAATATTTGTAAATGGGGATTTCAAATTCCCAACAGATTCTATCTCTGCAAGAGTGAGGCAGAGTCATCCAACCACTTGTTTCTCCACTATCCGTTTGTTTCCTTAATTTGGGGAAAATTATTAGCTACCTGGAATATATCTTGGGTGTTTCCCCAAACCATTGAAGGGTTCTTTTTACAATGGAAAGCTCCTACTCAAAATACCTGCATTTGAAGGTTATGGGATTTCTTATTCCCTTTTGTGGCTTGGGGAGTGTGGAATGAATGTAACAATAGAATTTTTTAGGAAAAGGAAATGTCAAAAAATGATGTCTTTGAGAAAAATTTCAGGCTTATAAAGGAAAATTTTAATGTGATTCCTCAAAAATATCTTAACGTAGAAGCTGTGGTGTGCTCCCAGTATGAATTAAGGATAGCAAAATATTGGAACATTAAAGTGGATATTTCATCTACTTCCAAGCCAGCTAAGAAAAGTAGGGAGGGTGTTTTGCTAGACCTTTCCACCATATGGCTGGAATAAAGCCAACTTTGATGGAACTGTGAAGGGAAACCCAGGTTTGGCAGGAAGTGGAGGCATGCTAAGGGAATCTAATGGAAACTTTATAGCGGTTGTGGCCATATCCCAGGTCACCAAACCAACCATGTGGTGGAGGCTACACGAGCCTTTCAAGTTTTAAAGCTTGCTCATAATTTGAATATAAAAAACTTATGGCTTGAAGGAGATTCTAAAAAATATAATTGATTGTCTCTTAGGGAGGACCCCACCCTTTTCGACGATAAAGAATTGGATAGATTAAGCTAAGTCTATTCTATACAAATTTGAAAAATTTAAAGTTTCACATGTCTACAGGGAAGCTAACAACATGGTAGATTTCTTTGCGAATGAAGTGGTTAGGAAGCAAGGATCAAACACTTGGTAGAATTGTAGGGACTTGAGAACTGAAGTCAAGGCTTTACTAGATTATGATGTTACGCATGGGAAAGAGGCAACCTTATTTAATGAATAAATAGAAAGGGGCCAAGTACATTGAAATCAAGAGTTTTTATGGGGCTGCAACTTGTAACTTGGAAGGGAAGGAAAGCTACATGCTTTGTGGGTGCTTTGGAACAACTCCATAATTCTGCAATAGGTTCTCAGTGTTGGTAGAGTCGATAGTAAGGAGCAAATGAAAATGGGGGGATAGGAAAAGAGTTGAGCATAATAGCTATGAGGTGCACACTAGGAATGATAAGGTTTGGGAGTAGATTGTAAGAGGTGGCCTAGTTCCATATCTAGAAAAACTACATGGGCCCGATTATGTGGCCATAGACTACTTCGAGAAGAACTGGAACAATGATAAAATCATTCTCTTCAGTAGTAAGGTGAAGCTAGATGAGAAAATTATAGGGGAGATTACAGGTATGTCCACTGAGGGAGTGAAGTTTTATTACGATAGAAGGTTTTTTGATGAGGCAGTCATCAGATTTCTGAAGAAGGAAAAGGAGAAATTGAAACTAGTTAAAATCTCTAACTACTTTGAAATTGATACTATGAAGGAGCTATGGAGAAAGGTTCTTCATGTGATAATGGAGTATATCACTCTGGACATGAGATTTATCAGAGTGTATGGGAACCATTTTTCCATTCTTAACTACTTCCACCATAAGGTAAGGAATTCTATGCCTCACTACCTGTTATGTTCGTTGACTAATAGCCTAGAAGCCCATAGGAAAAATCCCAAGAGATACCCTATTCTTCACCCTAGTCTTATTAGGTTAATTTATGACCACTATCAAAGCATGTCAGCTTTATCTAACCCTATTTCCTTTATGGAGTCCAAGGACTATGATACTGATCGTGGGGGTTTGGAGATTCTTCCTAACCAAGAGAGAATTGTTGAAACCCACCTGTCCTCTGAGATGTCTAGTAAGAAAACCCAGCCTAAAAAACCCTAGCTTGCTAAAGATAACACTGAGACCTCCCTCATCTACTTTTCCCCCTTTAAGAATCATGTTCTTAAGGGCTCCCATGCCAACAAGTTGGTCTCCTATTCTGTAAACACCTTGGAAGACAAAGCCGAGAACCCTGAAGCTAGTCAAAATTTTGTACCCTCCTCTCCTGCTTCTTTCAGATTTGAAGGTACTAGATTTACTAGCTCCTCCAACCCGAGTGAAGTTAATCTCATTTTAGACTAGGTTTAGTCTAGTGACATTTTGGCCTTTGCTAGAAACAACATTAGTTACATATTCAAGGTCTTGAAATGGGCCTACCATGAAATTAATGAGCACAATCAAAGAAACAATGTTCTATATAGCAAATCAGAGGAGCTGAAGCTGAAGCTGGATGCTCTCAGTAATGAAAAAGGGAAACAAAATAATAATAGCACTGGTAAGAGAGGTGGAGACAATGAGGAAAAATACAAGTCTCTCAAAGAGGAAATGGTTATAATTAAAAATAACTTGAAAACTATAGTGGATCAAAACCATAAAATGGCTACAAACAATGCCATTATTATCAATGCTATGTATGAAAATCTAGAAAAAATGCAACAAGGTTCACTGGTTGTTGACTTGAAAGTGAAAAAGGAAAGAAAGTTTGAGGATCAAGGTGTTTCTAAAAGGACTCGGGCCAACCTCAAAAGGAAAGAGCCTTCCACCACTCAGATGGGTCAGATCCTTAAGAAGGGGGTTCAGGATATGAATGAGCTAGAAGCTGAGATTGTTGATCTTTTAAAGACACAAATTTAGCTATTGCTGGCTTTTCGGCTATTTTTTGGTTCTATGGCCTTTGCTCACCTTTTTGATGGCTATGGTCATTTAATGTTGCTTTTTAACAACCTTTCTATCTATGTTGTCTTTATTGACTTTCTCTTTATTTTGTAAATTTTGTGGTTTTGGGTCCCTATAAAACCTATTTTTTCCTCTTTCAAAAACATTAATAATTTAACATTCTAAAACCTAAAAAAATAAATTTAATCCCTAAACTACAAAAGCTCAATCATCCCTTATTAACTGTAAACCATAAACCCTAAACACTAAACCCTGAAACTTGATATTCATAATATAATAATAAATCCTAACTAATTAAATTTAATCACTAAACCCTCAAATCTCAACCCTCCCTTATCAATTGTAAACCCTAAATCCCAAACTCTATGCGCTAAACCCTAAACCCTATAAGCTAAACCTCAAAACCTGACATCAATAATTTAATAATAAAACCTAATAAATTTAATTTAATCCCTAAACCCTCATTTCTCAACCCTACATCATCAACCCTAAACCCAAAACTATAAACCCTAAATGCTATGCCCTAAACCCTATATGCTAAACCTTAAAACCTAACATCAATAATATAACACTAAAACCTTAAAAAGTAAATTTATTCCCTAAACCGGTCTAGCAAACCCTTCATCATAAACCCTAAAACCTAAACCCTCTAGAATGAACCCTAAATTTTGATATTAATAATTTAACACCAAAACTTAAAAAAATAAATTTAAAATCCCTGAACACCCAATCCTTAGCCCTTTGTCATCAACCATAAACCCTAAATGTTAAACTCATAACCCTTAACCCTAGGCCCTAAACCCTAAACATTATATTCTAAATCCTAAAACTTGACACTAATAATTTAACACTAAATGTAACAATATAAATTTCAAGCAAATTCGGCATTTCATAAAGATCGGATAATCGTCGAAGTCGGATCAGATCGATCAAAAGATCGAGATCGATGAGGAAGACCAACAGGAGGAGGGAGGGTGAGAGGGGGTGGGAAGTGGAAATTGAGAGGAAGGGAGAGGGTAGAAAGATGAATTAGGGTGGGAAAGGGGGATAAAGTTGTTCTTCACAAAAATGTGAGCATGTTATAACACATGATCATATTTATATTAAGAGAAAGGGATAGAGTTTCAAATGTTTTTTTCTTCACAAAAATGCATGTTTATTATAAGGAACTCATGTTATTTTCTACTTTGAGAATTTTCAACCCTTAGGGTTGGATTTTCCTTGGGTATGCAACCTAAGGGTTTTACTTAAATGTCAGTCGCCGAAAACATGATTTTTTAAAAATTCTAGAAAAATGAAATGATGTCAAGCATGCTTTCCATCAAATTTGCACTCCATTCAATGTTAAATTATAAAAATAACATAGTAAGATTGAGCTCCCTCTTAACACTCTTTAAATCATGTAATCTTTTTATGTTTCAAATATTTTAAGGTTTTAATCTTTAAGTTCTTGTTCTAGTGTCTCCTTTTTTGGGTCAAAAACCTATGTATTGTATTGTTGATCTCATTTTTTACCCAATGATTTAAATTCGAAGCAATTTTTACCAACTATACTTTATTATTTGAAGATTAAAAAAATATATTTTTATTTT
>VDFB02070600.1:0-15754 GCA_007258455.2 Sequoia sempervirens
AGTGTACCAATATACTTCTTTCCACTGGGGCATCCGAAAAAATTAGAATTTTTTTGAATTTTGATCTCGGCAAGGTTATTCTTTCAACCAACACAACAAGTACATTACTTCAAAGAGGGGAAAAATGTAGACACATAAATTATACTGATTGATCTCGTGCACCTGATCCTGATTTACTAACACCAGTTCATCCTGAATCATCTCCTTTACCAACCATTTAATTAAATAATCTTTATTTGATTAAATTCATCATATTTCATCTTTTAATTAAATAAATCAATTTTATTTGATTAAATCATTATATCTTATTAATGAAATAAATCATTCATTAAGTTCTATGATGAATTTTAATTAAATAAATCATCAATTTTATTTGATTAAATCTTTTAATTAAATAAATCAATTTTAATGTCTCTCTGTTAATTAAATAATTCAAATTATTTAATTAAGTTCTAAAGTCATCTCCTTTCAATTAAATAAATTAATCTTTATTTTATTTAAATCTAACACCATCCCCTTTGATTAAATAGATCAAACTTTATTTAATTAAGTCAAATATTCATTATTCCTCTCATTTTGATTTATTTAAATCCTAAAATCTAAGTCAAAATGTCAAATCAACTAATCTTCATCTAAATTAATCAAATCATGATTAATCATAACACTAATCCCTCAAATCCTTTAGATTTTGCAACTTGCACATGAAAATCAATTTAATTGATTTAATTCCTCTATTTCATTCAAAAAGGGGATCAAGTTGGAATATTCTTCAAATTTGAAAATTCCCTCCCAAAAGGACTTGTCCATCAAACAAGGCATTAAAGGCCTCTTACATGTCCTTTTTCTTGAGCCAAGTGGCATTAACTCTTTTTTCTTCTCCCTCCAACATGTCACTTCTCCAATTTCAAATATCCACCTAATGGAATTTATGTGCACATTCATCAAAATGTGCTCCACCTCTATCCACTCACATGTTGACAAGTGGTATTTTTCCATTTGTTGATGTTTTATCCCACATTCATCCTTTTTGCTCATTCTTCCATCATTCTCTTCTATAAATATAACGCTCTTTTACTAATTTTGGATCCACAACTTATGCAAAGTCATTATCTTCATGTTTTGAGCAATTTCATCCATTCTCATCCAAGTCTCATAGCTTTCATCCATTTCATAGCTAGGTTATGGAAAATTTTATCAAGGAGCTCTATTGATCATCATCAAGCTTGCAAGGAATTGGGAAAGGGCTATTTTCCACATCAAAATAGCACCAATTCCCCCATGGGATTGAGAGTTTGAGTGTTTTGAGCAAGATTAGATAACTTTCATTTGGTTTATTTACTTTGTTTCTTGTTTTTGACATTCAAATGAATCTTATGGGGAATGATGGTTTGATTTGCATAATAGAATAATATTGTGTTGTTTGTTTGTGTTTGTGCAGGTCTAGATCCACCATTCACACTCATTCTATCTTATAGGGATTTGGATGTTTCAAACTCTTCAAATTCAACTTCGTTACCATGTCTTCTAAAACTAAATTATCAGTACTACCACTATCAATGATGACTTCACATACCTTTCCTTTGGATTTACACCTTGTTCTGAACAAACTCTTCCTTTGTGGTGGTTCATCAGTCACTTCATGCATCAAAGCTCTCCTCATTACTAACAATTCTCCTTTCTCTAGTTTTCCAACTGAATTAAGGGATCCAACAAGTTCTTCTTCCACATAAGTTATTCTTCTAGTGTTCTCATTTCTCTTACCAATACTTCCTCGATGACATTTGAATGCTCTATGTCCACCTCCATGCTTGAAACAGGTTCTTTTGAATGGTCTATTCTCAAATATTCCTTCATCTCTCCTATATCCATCATTATGTTAGGAATTATGACCTCCTTTGTCATTGTGGTATAAATTTTTGTCCTCTCTTCATCTGTGGTATGAATTATTGTCCTTCTCTTCACTGTGATAGGGTTTTCCATCCTTTTTTTCTTTGCATATGATATTCTCTCTCTAGATTGTGATCCATTTCTATGGAATCTTCCTCTTGCACTCTTATGTCTATGTTCAAACTTCTTGGTCAACTTTTCTTCTACCTTCAGTGAAAATTGGTATGCTTCTTCGACTGATGTCATCTTCGCCAAGCTCAACTCTTTTTTAATGTTTGTTCTCAGTCCATTGATGTACCACACAACCTTCTCTTTAATTTCTTCACTATGTCTAGCTCTAATGACCATCTTGCAAAATTCTTTAGTATGCTCCTTCACAAATCTCTTATTTTCCTCAAGTTTTGCAATCTTTTCAATAGTTCAAGTTCATAATCAATAGGTAGGTATAAATTGATTCTTCAACTATGTCACCATCTTATCCTACTTTATGATTTTCTCCTTTCATCTCCTATTTCTATCTAATTGAACTTCTTTCCACCATATATAATCATGTCCTTTCAACTTAGTTTTTACAAATATCACTCTTTCTGGATATTCAATTTATTCATATTCGAAGTACTCTTCTATACATTGATCCAATCAATCAATTCCTAAGGGTTTAAAATTCCCGTGTAATTTTGAATTTCAACTCTAGGTCTCTTACCAATCTTGGAAATAGCTTTCAACATCTTTACCTAATCTAAATATTCTTCTTCTGCTTCTAGTTTTTCTTCATTTTGATTTGCAACATGATCTAATTCATCATCACTTTTATCTGCATGTCTATGGTTTAGACCTCTCCCTCTATCCTCTTCCATGAAATCCAACCTAACTCTCATTGCTCTCATAATTTCTAAAATTTTATCCATTCATCCAACAACATTCACCATAGCAGGAACTCTCCTTAGCGACATCTCTCCTTGGATCCAATGAAACTACCTCAATTCGACAATCTAGATATAAGGGTTTCAATTGCCTCACAGTCAATGATTGGTTGAAAACACATACAATTTGCTTTATGTCGGTGATCTGTTCACCACAAGGAATGTCTTATTAGGACTCAAAAACTCACTCTAATACCACTCAGTGCAGTCACAGATGGAGGGTCTAGAAAGGACTGTCCAACCATGCAACTTAGAGTTCAACAAAATGGAAATAACACAAGAAATGCTCAACAAACATGAATTATCATTGATTCATTAAATTCCAGTCTTACATACATTATATGCCTCATATGAAAAATAAATAGGGCTCACAAGCCTACTGCAAGGGTATTATAAATATTACAATTGGCTCAAGGATTTATTACATTCCATAAACTAGAAGGTTGGATTGAATTTTGAACTACTACTAATGATCTACTTGATTAACTTACTAACTACCTTCCAAATGATTACAAATGCTATTAAATACGAATCTCTAGCTTCAATTATGATGTACGTCGACCTCAAGGGTTTACAAACCCAATGCAAGATCAAGCATGAAGGTCAGCCTCAAACATGAAAAGATATCCCATTGATGAATGAAATGAATTGTAAATTCTCGAAGAAAGTTCCCCTTGGAATCAAAATGCCTGAATGATATTCCATTAAGCTTTGCAAGATGACAAATGATACAATGGAAAAATGTAGAAGAAACTGTTGAGGAAACTAAAGAATAAAATGGAACAGAAGAAATGTTTTTGATTGATACATGATTGCTTTACAACTAGGGATGCTCCTACATCAATGGATCTACTAAATGGCATTCATTTAAGAGTTTGAATGCAAGAACATGGACTATCTAGACAAGGGATCTTGCATTTTTTTGTTATTTTTGTATTTCAAGAGATTGGGAAGCATGTGAGAATATAGAATGGGTTGAAGATTGGAAGCAAAGATCATTGACACCTGCACAAACACACAATCAATATGAAACAACAATTGAAGACAATGATCAAGTGTTTGCATCAAATGAATATGGCCATATTTCAGATCTTGTACAAGAAGGTAATTTAATTTAATTTAATTCATTTTATTTCACTTTATTACTATCTTTTTATATATTTAATTACATATATGAATGCATGTATGTAGATTTGTCAAATTATATGTCATAGAAGTTATTGAATTAAATTTTGTTTGCATGACATGTGTATGTTGTTGTTGCACCTGAGGAGAACAAAGAGGAAACAAAATATTGGTTAGCTCGATGTGTGGATACTAAACATAAGTTAATAGCACCTCGATAAGATGATGATGGATATCACTATCCAACAGGTACAGTGGTGGTTGTTGGTACTTGGATACAAAAAATATCTAACAAGGAAGAATGGTTTGCCTGCATTTGAAGATTATGAAACACATAAGAATATTATACACTACTCACATTTGGTGGTGGAAACAAATATAAAGCTAGTGAGGTATCGTGGAAGACCTACAAATAAAGAGCTATGGAAATTTTCTATGGAAGAGAATGGGCCAATCATAGATCCATTGTAAAAAAGAGAGGATGTAGATGGTACAATGGAATAAGTAAATACAGGTAAGTATATATATAGTTTTATATATTTAAATACATTTTTTATATATTTACAGATATGTTCTAAGGATATATTGATATTTCTTATTTAAATAGTTAAAATTGATTATTGTCCTTTTATATCCTTAAGCTATCATCACAAGTTCATCACATGCTTTGAGACAAAAAAGAGAGGATGTAGATTCAACCTACAACATGGAATACTTGTAAATACATGTAAGTATATATAGTTTTATATATTTAAATACATGTTTTGATGATATATATTGATATTGCTTATGTAAATAGTTAAAATTGATTTATTGCCCTTATGTATCCTTAAGCTATCATCACATTCATCACATAACTTGAGACAAAAAAGAGAGGATGCATATTCAACCTAGACAACAAGGAATACTTGTAAATATATGTAAGTATATATATAGTTTTATATATTTAAATACATGTTTTGATGATATATCGATATTGCTTATGTAAATAGTTAAAATTGATTTATTATCCTTTTTGTATCCTTAAACCATCATCATATTCATCACATTCTTTGAGACAAAAAAGAGAGGATGTAGATTCAACCTACAACACGTGGAATACTTGTAAATATAGGTAAGTATATATATATAGTTTTATATAAATTTAAATACATGTTTTGATGATATATTGATATTGCTTATATACATAGTTAAAATTTATTTATTATCATTTTGATATTAGGTGGCATGAAGAGGCTACATTTTGATGTTTCGCCACAAGTTTTGGAAACATTGTTTTGAGTTGGCATATATGCCAAATTTGTATATGTACATATACAATTACTCTACACTTATATATATATATATAAATTGATATTCAATATATTTTGTTCATTATGTGCATGTTTTCCTACTTTGAAACTTAAAATTTGAATGTATAATCACTTTATCATGTATATTATTGCTAAAATTGGTTAGCTTGGGCAATTTCACCAAATTTGATCTCCTTAAGCCATCATTTTTCCTAAGACCTTAATTCATAGATCCCCTTAAGCCATCCTATTACAACCCCTTAAGCCATCCTACGAGGACCCCTTAATCCACCATTTCTCCTAGGATGGTCCCTTAATTCAAATATATTCCAATTTTAATTATATCAATTGTGATTGAACATGAGACATACTTTGAATTCTTTGATCCCCTTAAGCAAATTTTGAGAACTTCTTTGATCCCCTCAAGGGATTTCTCCTAGGACCCCTTTAGCCATCCTTTATCCTAGGACCCCTTAATTCATACATATCCTAATTAATTATAATTATTGTGATTGAACATGAGACAAACTTTGAATTCTTTGATCCCCTTAAGCAAATTTTGAGAATTGTTACTAATTTTTAGCTTCTTGCTTAAATTAGTGAAGTTTTAACAGGCAATTGTTTGGTGGGGTGTAAAATTTTTGATGCAGAGATCATTTAATAAACCTTTGCTTTTAGAATGAAGGGGATTTTTTTTAAGAATTGGTTTATCAGAATTATGCAATAGTTTGTGTGAAACTGTTGAACAACCCGGACAAAGCAAAAAGTAGACTTCATTAAGAAATTTTTTTTTTAGAGGTGTGAAGCTAAACTATTTTCTGCAATGTGTGTTATTGTTGTTTATCAGAAAAGAATTGCAGTTCTAGAACAAGGTATGTGGAAATTATAATTCATCTTGATTACAAAACATGTACTTTGAACAATTTTATTTAGTTATTTCATATTGTGTAATTGAAAACAAGTTCAAATGAATACACAAGTCATTACATGATATGAAATAGTTGATTTATTAAAAGAAATGTTTCTGTAATCCCACACAAGTCATGGGAATGACTAGGTTGATTTAATTCAACAATGAATGCAAACCATACATCTGAAGATCAATTAAAGGAAAAAACACATAAGAGGAGGTCATGTCCGTCATTTCCTTAAGGGTTGATGTAGGGTTGACTCTTTAGTTTTCAGCTTGATCTTCAGCGTCTTCAGTTCCTCTTGCTCCCAAGTTCCAGATATAGTTGCAGTTGATTGAGAGATTTTGTTAGAGCTTAGGGCATGAAATCCAATCACATGTTTCATCAATAGACATATAATTTGGAGCCATTATTTGATTAAATCAACTCAGTCATTGTCAGAGATATAAATGCAAAAGTGCCAGATCAAATCATCAAAGAATCGTCAAATTCATTATTTTTATCTAACTTGTTTGCTTCTTGTGTAGATATAGGTCAAGTATTGTTACTATTTGATTTGTTTACAACATGTGGATTAAAATATGGCTACCACAAGGGTTGAGCCCAACATGTTGAGTTTATCAAATAATGAGCTCAATTGAGCTTATTTAATAGGGAAATGCAATGTTAAAAGTCATCATAACAACATGGTCATGTAATGATAGTGAACAGACATACATATTAAGTTCACAAAATATTTCTTCAAGGGGCAGCTACATAAGCTAAATGGAATAGTGGTATGCAATGACAAAATGCTTAAATGATAATAATGATAGAACAATGACAAGATATAGGTATAAAGTGCAAATTATTTTATAGAAGATCACATGAACATGAAGGCATCATCAAAAAGTACAGTGAGTGTCATACTTTTTGTTGAAAGAATGTTTCATGATTGTTTTATTTACATAGCATTCTGTGAGGGACAACAATGCATCATTTTTAGAGCTACTATATCATGAATAGAAATCGATAGTGATGGAAGACATCCATGATTACTTTTCAGTCACAATGCAAAAATATACAATGTTGATTATCATATGCAAGAAACAATAATTACAATCTTCATAGAATATGGACTTTCATTAAAGCATAAGAGATGATTTAATCTGAGAGTAAAGTTTTTGTCATAGCTAAGTAATGGTCTTCAAATGGAGTGTAATCAGTGCTAAGCATGGAAGACCTGGCATCAAATCAAGTGAAGGGTAAAAATCAGTTATAAAATCAAAATGTTATCATGCATTGTTCAAGATCAAGCTTACACCCATCATTATTTAATGATGTGTTGCAGCTGTCATACAATGATAGTACAATATATGAGGTTGTAGTGAATAAACTTCATCCTTTTTCATGCTAATTCACAATATAGTGAGTAGATTTAAGAGATAAATTTGATAGGAACAGATATAGTGGACTGAAAATAGCATGGAAAAGATATGAAAAGCATAGTTGGTGTTCTCAAGTCGCAGCCTGAGAGGAATTCTTTTTAAAAAGCATAAACCCACATGGGTGTTGTCTCAAAACCCTTAAATACAGAGAATAAAACACACTTTCGTGGACTTGACAGGAGGTTTCAGCCCGAAAGCAACCAAAACCCAATTGATAGTGAGGCTATGGCTATAGAAGTTTAGATACTAAGGTATCGAAAGAGTATTTCAAAACCCTTTCACAGCTAGGATGCGACCATTAAACTATGAAGAATTCTAGAAAAGCATAGAGGAAAGTGTAATAAACATTTTGTTTTACTCGATGCATTCATTGGGCTCGAATGGAGCATCTTTCAATAGAAATAAAGGAGATTATGGAGCTCAAAAATATAGATTGAAAGTTTTACAAATCACCTAGTCGACATAATTGAAGAAGAAGCCATTTACTTTCAGAAGCTTGAGGGTTTCTTCATGGCGTCTTGTAGTGAAAAGACCATCAAAGAAAGGTAGAAAGGAAGTAGGGCCATGACCTACCCATGAAGGGCTACACATTTTACACATTTTCTTCTTCAAGAAAAACTCAGAAAGGATTCTCCATGGTGGCCAAAAGTTGAAGCAGTACAAAAAGAGAGAAGATCAATACAAAAGAAGGTAAAAGAAAAATCATCAGAAGTTTGATAGTGAGGCCGTGGCCTTAGAACTCCAAAATCTTTCAAAATGATGAAAATTTTCCAAATCTGAAACAAAATCAGGCTTACCATGTAATTTCCTAAGAAATCATCAAAAGAACCTTCAAGAATGGCATAGGGATGTAGTTTGCAAGTTCCATCTTTAAACCCTAGGTTCCTCCATGGCAGCACCTCACAAAAGTAGCAAGAGTGAAAATGTGGTGGAGATCAAATGTTTATCATGCTTTTGATTTAGGGTTTTGAAAGCCCTAAAAGGAGTTCGATAAAGTAAAGGCATTTTTTCTTTGTTTTTTCAAAAATTTATTCGCATTAGATCATGCCATGGTATTTCATATGCCTTATAATTCTTTTGAATGTTTCATAAGACTAAGTCAAAGTTAGCCTTTTGTATTTGGCTTTAAATTTTGCATTAAATTCAAAATTGTATAACTTTATTTAAGGGATGAAATATAAATCACTTTAAATAAAAGTTATTTATAAATGCAAAATAAGATATCACATTTATTTTCAAAGAAATAGTCAAAAGGGAGTTGTTAAGAGCTTTAAAATTTTTGCATATATCTAGGAAGTGGTTGAAGAAATTGGCCAACATATGGAAAACAAATGGGGTTTTTGGTCACTTAATTGAGAGTTCAACTTTAGTTAAGAGTCCAAATGGGTGGAGTATTAGTCAAGGAGAATTTTGAGGCAATTAATTCATTGATTCTTTCAGTTACAACCCTATTTTGGAGGGATTTCCAGTTATGCATGACACTTTGGGTTGTTTTTTAATTCAAAACACCTTATGAATATTTTGAGTTTCCTTCAATCAGATGCCTAATTTGAGGGAGAGATTGGAGTTTGACAACACATCATTTCAATTGGAGCCAAAATTCAAAATTTGAATTCTTGGAGCCTTTTGTATTTAAGTCTTCTTCTCTCATTGTCTCTCCCTAGTTCTGGGTTTGGTGATTGTTGTAGTAGCATTTTTCACACTTTGTAACTCATTTTATGAGACTTAGAGTTATTTTATTCAGTTTTTTCTCTTGAGATGTAGAAAGCTCTTGTTATTGAATAAAAGAAGCTTGTTTCCTCAAATTTTCTTTGATTCAAGTGTTGATTGTGAAAATCATTATAAAATATTGTTTTTTCCTTTATTTTTATCAACTTCCTTCAATATTGGATTCAAAGAATAAAATGGTATAGTGCAGGTCTGTGAATGTGTTTACTATTCTGTTGTCTCAAAATTGTGAAAACATCATTGTTTTCCTTTCAAGAACAATAGAAAAGTACAAAACCTTTCAATAGAATCATTTTTGTAGACATGTGTAGCTGAGTTGTGAGATAATACAGTTTCTTTAGTTGAGTAGGGTTGTGAGTTTCAACTGCATTTTCAAGTTTTACCATTGGTGTATCACCTATTAGAGATAGGTTTTAAATTATAAGCATATCCTTCTTACTCTTTTCCTAGTCATTTTGAAATATTTTCAAGCTATCTAAGGGGGATCCAACCCATAATCTAGAGGTCTACTTTCAAAATAGGATACCCACAACCTGAAAGTAGTCCCATGTTGCATGGGATTGTTAAGTTTTCAGCTTGGCATCAAGTGAAAATCCCCGTGACAACAGTTTTTGGCACGCCTGGTGGGACATTGAGCTAATTATCAGTTCAAAAAGAGCTTCATTTTGCTGCTATTTTGGTGTGACCAGTAGTATTTCAGTCTTCAAGAAGGAAAATTTTCACACTTGGTGACTCCAAGGCTTTGGTTTTAGCAGTTTAAGTGGTCAAAGCTTAAGAGAAAATATCAAACTAGACAAAGTGCAAAACCTATTGATCATTCTTAGCTACCATAAAAAATTAATAAGGTAATTAAGAATGCAGTAAATTTAGTTTCAAATTATAGAAATCCTCTATTTTCAAATTCTATAGTTCAAATACCATCAAGTTCTACTATTTCTAGTAGTTCTTCAAGTAGTTCCAATCCTTCAAAAGTTACTATGGCCCATAATCTACCACCTAGGAATCAACCCTTTGTGTCATTTAATCAAGGAAGTCCCTTGGATCTTGCTCAACATAATGACATACTAGCAACAACCCTTAAGAGTCTACCCTTTTTCACTAGAGAGGACCATAAAACAACCATAGAACACATTAGAGATGTGGCCTCATTGTGTGGATTGCATCATATTATTGAGAGAAATATTGCAGTAAGGCTCTTGGCAGCTTCTCTCAAGGGTAAAGCCCTCCAATGGTTTAGAGGCCTTATTGTTAATTCAATTGCAACCTGGGATTAGCTAGGAGAGCAGCTAAATAAGTAATTCAAAGAAAATTCAGATCATGTTTCATTGGTGGAGTAGCTCACTACCATCAAAAGAGCTCCACATGAACACTTGGTGGACTTCAACTACCACTTTAAGAAGACCTAGAATAGAATTCCAGCCTTGGTAAAACCTTCAAATGATTATGCATATTTGTTTTATCTCAAATCATTGAATAGTGATATTGCACTTTTGATACAGTCTATGGATGGGAATTCATTACCAGCAACATTTGATGTTGCTATAAAGGCTAAGAATAGTTTAATTCAAGATGGAAAGTTAGCACCTAGGACTCCAATCCTATTTTTTGTTGAGGTACAACCAATTGATCCTATTATACCACCTACTATAGTTGTTGTCCCTTCGTATCCAACATTTAATAATCAAGTTGTAGCTCAAGAGAATGTTGTCTCAAGTCAATCCCAAGAGATGATAAGTATTAAGAAGCAAAATGATAATATTCAGAAAACTTTGCAGACTTTTGGTAATGAATTAGTCAATATCAAAAAGCAGCATTACCAACCACCTTATCTAGCTCCATACCAAGCTAATCCTCAAATTCAAAGGATAAATTTCAATCAAAGGCCTTTTCAACCTTATAACCCCAATGCACCTAGTTCTTGTAGGGATGTGGTACCAATTCAAAACAACATGACAATTGATTATGAGTGGTTTTTCCTTGTAATCAACCACATAACAAGTCTACTTATTCTAATGGCATGTTGAATCAAGCTTTGATGGTGCAGAACAATGCTACTGTTCCAAGAGATTCATCACAAGAAGTTCATGAACAACAATCTACTCATATGGGACAAGGCAATCCAGATGTTTCCTTGATGAACTGGCAAGGTGATGAGTTTTTTGGGGTCAATAATACACAAAATTAGTCATTTACTACTATAGTAGCCAATACAAGATCTAATAAAAGGGTTGTTGACTTGGGGTAACATGCTGATAAGGACAAAAATCAGTCATTTACATGTTCACAAGGCCAAGCAGGGCCTTTTTCTTCACAGAACATTTAGGTTCTGCCAAAATTACAACCTATTGTTGTCAAAGATCAGCCTAAAGCACCAACTCAACCAAAAAAAGTACAAGGAGATGTTGTTCTTAAAGGACAAAAAAAAGGTTAGTACTAGTAATTTCAATATTTTAGATCATATGAAGAACACAAACATTAGTGTTTCTATGTGGGAATCTTTAGCTCTTCCTAGGAAAAAAGATTTGTTACATGAAGCATTGTCAAAGTTCTCTTTAAATGAGGTGTCTAACCAGCAGTCCTCTAAGGTTGTACTTGCAAATTATTTACAAGAGAAGAAGGAACAATGCACCAATGCAGTCAAACCACCTCCATTTTATGTAACTTTAATCATTGGCCAACATTTGGTGCATAATTGTATGATCAAATCAGTGCTAGTAGTTCAGTAATGCCCAAACAAATTGTTGATAAGCTGGGAATAGAGTATGAACCACTAGAAAAGGGGGTAGTTCAACTAGATGGTATTGTTGTTAAGACTATGGGAGTTATGAAGAATCTGAGTTTAACCTTACACACATGTCCAAACTTCTCTATACCTCAAGACATTTATGTCATTGAGTTGCCTCCATATTTTTCCATATGTTTGTCATGAGATTTCACAGCTAAAATGGAAGGATACCTGACTTCTAATTGGTCTCATATGCTCTTTAGAACTAGGTATGACACTAAATTTACTATCAAATTAGAACCTATTGCTAAAAATCACATTGAGCCTTATAATCCAAGTGATATCAATGCATTAGTGCACTGTTAATTGCACTTTTTTTTATCATGAAGAGATTCTTGCAACCAATGAAACAAAAAAATAGGTTGAGGATATTCTCAATGTCCTTCTAGATGAGTGGGAAGTTGAGAATGCCCATAATGTTTTGAATGAACATCGTGAGGAGGTAAGTCTAGGGAATTATTTGATGCATGAACCTAATTATTTCATGCCTAATATGGTAAAAAGTGTTGAACAACAATCCAATCAGTAAACAAATGAGGTTTGGAAGATGTCTTTTGATGGTTCAAGGAGTAAGAATGGCACTGGAGGAGATTGCATGCTCATTTCTCCCAGTGGTGACAAGTATTATTCAACATATAGATTCACATTCAGTTGTCCTAATAATAAAGCTTTGTATGAAGCTTTGATTCGTGGACTCTAATGGGAACAAAAGAGAGCTATTTGTTGTTTGCAATTTTTTGGTGATACATAATTTATTGTTAATCAAGTAAGAGGTCTTCATACTACCTAACATGATCTTTTGAAGTCTTATAAGCATAGTGTATGGGATCTTATTGAATATTTTTAAGATTTTAATTTGCTGTTTATTCCCATAACTAAAAATAATCATGCTAATAGATTAGTTGGCATAGGAGCTCAATATGATATTCCTAGTGACATCAACAATACTAGGGAACAATAGTATGTAAAATTGATTGTTAGATCTTCTATTCCTAACAATAATGAGCATTGGCAAGTCTTTGACAATGAACAACATATCATAAACTTCTTGAGAGAAGAGGAAAATTTTTCAAATAATAATCAAGAGAAACTCAAAAAATAGTATGAGGATCAAATCATACAGTTGAAGACAAACAAATTACCCAAAGGCTTGGTGACATTGGAGTCATTCTTCAATGTTGATGATCAAGTAAGAAAGGAAAAATCCAGCTTGCATATCAAGGAAGATCATTATCAGGATGTTCAAATTTTCAAGGATAAGCTTTTGAAGCTTGGAAAGGTATGCACATTAGAGGAAATACATGCATTTGTTTTACTTTGTCAAGAGTTCAGTGATATCTTTACATGACAATATTCAGATTTGAAAGGCTTTGATCCTGCCATTTCCCAACATACTATTGAGCTTGAGCCTAATGCCAAACCTGTAAGACAAAAACAGAGGCCACTTAACCCCAAGTTTGAGCCCCTTATGATCAAAGAATTGAATAAAATCATTGAGAGAAACATTATATTTCCAATCTAACATACCTCTTGGGTATCCAATCTTGTTCCAGTGAGAAAAAAAAATGGTGAAATCGGACAGTGTGTTTATTTTAGAGACCTTAATAGAGCTTCCCTAAACGATCATTACCCATTACCTTCCATGGAACAAATCCTTCAAGTTGTTTTAGGCTCTGAGAGGTTTTCTTTATTAGATGGTTTCTCGGGATACAATCATATTTTAGTTAAGGAAGAAGATCAATTTAAAAAACATTTTACAACTAAATGGGGCACAATGGCTTACAAGAAGATGCCATTTGGATTATCTAATGCTAGGGCTACTTTTCAGAAAGCTATGGACATGGCTTTCAAAGGTTTAATGTATAAAATTGTGTTGGTTTATTTGGATGACATAACTGTTTTTTCAAAAAATTCAAATGAAAACTTCGCTCAATTGAAGATGATCTTTGAAAGGTGTAGAGAGTTTGGTATATCTCTCAACCCAAAGAAGTGTGTGTTGTTGTCCATGAAGGTAAGTTGCGGATACATTCATTAGTACACAAACAACAATATATGACTAAATAAACTACTAAAAATTGCATATAAATGACTAACTTTAGTCACGTGACTATTAGTGGTTTATTTGTAGTCATTTATAACACCACTAAATTTATGACTAAACAATTTTAGTCATTTATTTAGTCATTGAATTTAATACATATATTAGTCATTAATTTAGTCATATATTTAGTCATTAATTTTAGTCATATATTTATGCATATATTTAGTCATTACTTTAGTCATATATTTAGTCATTAATTTAGTCATTTTTATTTGCTGGTTTACATTGATTGGTAGTAAAATATAGTCATGAAATGAATAATTTATTAAGTACCATAAATTTAATAATGCAAAACTAACATAATATTAAACTTGAACTAAAACATAAAAGCAAATAAAAATATTACATATACGAACAAACTACAACATGCTAGGATTAAAATATTGATTCAACATCATGATAAAATATAGGTAATATGCAATAAAAAAATTAATGCAAATATATATATATATATCAAGTGACAAGATGTCAAAGTTGTCTAAGAGTTTCCAACTCTTTCAAATACACCATGATAATTGAGATCCCTGAACAACACATTCAAAATACTGCATAAAGCAATGAGTCAAGATGTCTAACATTAACTATTACATGATAAACATGTTCAACTATGTCATTTTCTACAAATATTTTAGTGGCCACCATGTGAAGGTTCCCTCTTTCTCTTTCAGACGAACAACTCCATCTATTTTATCTTCATAAACAAGGGATATGTTACTTGTGACCTTTAGAATGTTTACATTTGCATCTCCTATTCCTTTCAAGTTGACTCAAAACATGTACAATAGATAGAGGTGAATTAAGCCAAATCACCAACAACATCACCATCAAATGGATCCAACACCGTAACTTTATCCCTTCTTTGGGGTTTCTGGCTACATTTCTGCAAAAGAAAAAAAGAAACACATTATATTAGATAGTGGCAGACATGGAAAATATGCAGAGCACGCCCAGTCCTGGCCACTATCATTGTTTTGCGTCTTAAATCCTTCTTATTAATCATCACTCTTTTTCCCTTAATTAAATAAATCATCATTTATCACGATTAAGTCATTCTCTCTTGTTAATTAAATAAATCAATGTTATTTCGATTAACCCTCATGTCTATTTAATTAAAATAATTCATTTTATTTGATTAAATCTCTAAAGTCATCTCATTAAATTAAATAAATTAAACCTTGTTTAATTTAATCTAGCGTCATCCTCTTTAATTAAATAAATCAAAATCCTTTTATTTAATTAAATCTAAATCACATTCTTCTCAACTTTGATTTAAATCAACCCAAAAATATAAATCAAATTGTCACATCAACTAATCCCTCATTAAACTAATCAAATCCTGATTAATTTAATCCTAATCATCCAAATCCTCTAGATATTGCCACTTGCACATGAAAATACATTTAATTAATTTATTAAATCCCTATTTTCTCTCAACATGGCATCTTTAGGGGAATATTCCTTCAAATTTGAAAATCCCTCCAAGTGGATTTGTACTTCCAACAAGACATTCATTCCTTCTTACATGTCCTTGTGCATTGAGCCAAGTGGCATTTAAGTCATTCTTTTCTCCCTCCA
>VDFB02070602.1:0-21450 GCA_007258455.2 Sequoia sempervirens
TTGGTGAAAACACGGAAAGCGAGTATGGTAACAAAATACAAAAGAATATATATATAAAGTCCACGAAAAATTCTTCCAAGTGGTGAAAACCTGGACACAGGCGCTACTTGAGGCCTTTGCATCCCTATTTCTTAGCATGCATCCTCGACACTTAGCCTTTCTCCATCATGCCTTGTCCTTATTGCCTTGGTTTGGAATTGGTCTTTGTCTTTGTCTAGGGGCATCACTGTGTTAGCTTTGGTCTCTTGGATATGCTTGTCTTTAGGACACCTCGCAAACGGTGTTTTTCAACACTAACCCAACTGTGTTTTTCAACACAACCCCTGACATCGTGTGTTTTTCAACACTTATCAGTTTGGTCTTATCCAGTTCGGTCATGTGATCTTCCCTACTTGCAAGCATTCGATCCTTATCCTCGGAACTCGATTATTAGTTTACGCACTTAAAATTTTTAATTTGCAACCTTAATGCTTGAGATATGCCATGATCTTTTCTTTAGTAATGTTGAAGGCGGTGATATTGATTTTTAGTTGAGTAATCATAATCTAATAAGTCTCAAGTGATGCATAGTAGAGGACTTGGGGCATAGGGCATGTTTTATTGCTACGCTTGTAGGTGTTATCTTGAACCTCTTCCCGGTGTCTCTTGTTGTCTCCTTGACACACTTAAGAGATTTATGGCATCGTCCTTGAATGTTTTTGCACAACCATTCTCATGGTAATCCTGGCGTTTATGTCTTGATGCGAGCATGGTTTTGCTACATTAAATTGGGTAATCTAACATTGTAGTCATCTTGACCTTCATGTCTTTCATGCTCATGTTAGAATCTTTCCACATTCCAAGCTGATATAAATCACATTCATATCTTCATAGTTGCATTTGTGACTAGTGATGATTGTGTGATCGTCCGATGTCCGGTAATAATGGCCCAATGATGAAAATAAGTTCTCTTACATTCTCTAATGAATGATGAACACACAAAAACCTATGTTACCCTATTGCAAGTACATCTTTGCATTTTCATGTAGCTTGCATTATTTAGACTTCATGTTAATTTGCACTTTTAGGCTGTATTATGGGTTTGAGAGGGTTTCCTTCATATTTCTTGTGGATTTTTCATCAACTGTGATCACGTTCTTCATTTCCTTATCTTCTTTCATGATCTCAATCGAAATTCATTGATTTTGATGCATCCTCTTTATTGATTTTGATGCATCCTCTTTATTGAGGCGGATTCTCTTCCTTCTCTCCATTTCTTTCCATTTCTTCCAAACTTCTATCTTCCATTCGATTTCACCCCACTTCTTTTCTTCTAATTCAACCTTAGGGCATAATTTTCTTGCTGATCTACCTAGGTTATGTGATTCTTATATTTTTCATCTTACATCAAGAACCTTATCTTTTGTTTGATTTGATCAAATTTTTCAGTTTATTATTTCTCCTCTATCTCATTTCGATTTCGATCACGAGGGGGCAATACCTATCAAACTTCAATCCTTGATTCAACTTTATCGATTCATCAATTGCTTCTCTTGGGGCAACCTTGCTTGAGATTCTTATCTCACTTTGGATGTGATCCCAAATCGACCTCATGTTCAAAGGCCTTTTGTTTATGTTTGTCCAGATGTGATCCCGAGTCGACCTCACATCTGAGTTGTTTTGTGATCCCAAATCGATCTCACATTGCAACTTCATTCTTTGACTGCATGTGATCCTGAGTCAACCTCACATTAGTCAAAGAGGGGAAAATGTATGCAACCTAAAATGGTCACCTAGACTTTGGGCCCCATTTATTTAATTTGTCAACATCAACTTTTTGAATCAATGATTGTCACATTTTCAAATCAAATTTCTTAGTCAATTCATAGCTATTTCAAATGTTTCAATTTTCCCTAAGGTTTGAATGCTTCATTAATGTTATTTAATCAAAAGAAATAAATCCCTTTTAATAAATAAAATAATGTTGTTTAATTGAAGTTAATATTACTTAAATAAAATGATGCTGTTTAATTAAATCTATTTTTAATTAAATAATTTTATTTTATTTTATTAATATTCATTTCTAAATTACATAATCTTATTTTATTTTATTAAAAGAGATATTATCATCTTAAATTAACTAAAATAAATGAAATATTCTCTCAAGAATATCTTGTGATGAAAAGGGAAACAAATCGGTTAAAGGAAATAAACTAAAAAGAATTCCAATCAAGATTTGTTTCTATTTTTCTATTTATCCCACATTGCTTCTGGGTGCCTTCAATTCCTTTTTCCTATAAAATGGGCCCTCTCATTCTCATTTCAAAAAAATCATGAATTTTACATCGGACTGTACTAATTTTCTTGAATTTTTATCATTTGAGATTACACATTAGTTTGATTTTATAAGCATCTTAGTTTTAAGAGCATATAGTTTAATATTACATTTTAGCAATCTTCATAGTAGATTAATTTGCCAAAGTAATTCATTTATGGCATTGCGTAGCCAGATCAATTTTCATTTCAATAAATTAGTTTTGTTTATTGCATTTCTGATCATTTAGATTAGTTTTCATTGTTGCATTGCAAGAAACCCGATTCATGGAGATTGGCGCTTCTTGGCTTCTCCTCAGATCTCTAGATTAGGAGGCGTATTCTTGAGAGTAGGTCAATCGAGGCCACAATATCCAATCCACAACGCTCTTCTCGGATAGAGGCATGAATTGATTTGCAAGGAATCTCATTGTTGGTAATCCTTGCATCTTATTATGATATAACATATTTTCCAGTTCTCTAATTAGTTTAGATTCCACCTACTCCAAAGAAAGAAGAACTACGCACTCCTATTGGAACTGATGATGAGGAAAGATCAAGAAGCTCTAAAAGTTTTGAAGAAGAAGAAGAACCTCAACCTCAGCCTTTGAGGAGATCTACATGAGTTAGGCAGAAATTGGAAAGGTTTGGTTATTCATTATGTGATTCTAGTTACATTTTTTCTTTGATTGCTAAGACCGATGAGCCTAGGACTGTTAGAGAGGCTATGGGTATGATTAATACAGATTCCTAGATAGAATCCATGGATGATGAGATGGCTACATTAAAGAAAATGAAGACTTGGTATCTGGTACCTTTGCTTGTTGGATGTAAACTTGTTAGTTGTAAATGGGTTTTCAAGAAAAAGTGTGGTCCTGATGGCAATGTTGAGAAGTATAAGGCACAGTTGGTCGCTAAGGGATTTTCTTAGGTGGAGGGAATTGATTATGGGGAGATATTCTCTCTTGTAACAAAGTTGCCATCTATCTGGCTTTTGTTGTCACTTGCAACAACATATGACTTAGAAGTGGAATAGATGGATGTGAATACAATATTCCTTCATGGTGATTTGGAGGAAGAGATTTACATGTCACATCCAAAGCATTTCACTGAAAAAGGTAAATAAAATTTGGTTTGAAAATTGAACAATTCTCTTTATGCTTTGAAATAGTCTCCTAGAATGTGGTACCAAAAGTTTGATACCTATGGGTTGTCATTGGGATTTCAGAGATCTAAATTTTACCATTTTGTATATTTTAAATTTGATAATGGTTGCATTCTCATTATTTTTTTATGCATAGATGATATGTTGTTTACTGGAAATGGTAAAAGTATGATTTCAGATTTGAAGTTTTAGTTGTTAGCGTAGTTTGAGATTAAAGACCTAGGTGTAGCTAGATACATTTTGGGAATGGAAATCACAAGAGATAGAGCTAACAGAAAGCTTTGGTTAAGCTAGAGAAAGTATGTGAATTTGATGTTGGAGAGATTCAACATGGTATCTATTGTAGAAAGTTAGTTGTTCCTATGATGTAGGGGATGAATCTTTTTGTGAATGATTGTCCAAAATCTCCTACTGAGATGGATGAAATGACAAAAGTACCATATTCAAGTGTAGCTAGCAGTCTGATGTATGTGATGATGTGTATGAGACTAGACATTGTCGAAGCAATGGGAGTCCTTATTCATTTTATGGATAATCCTGGACGGGTGCATTGGGATGCGGTTAAGAGAGTATTTAGATATTTATGGGGTACTTCTGAGTATGCCTTGTGTTATCATGGTTATCCTAATAGACCTCAACATTCTATGAGTATTCATGGATATGTGGATTCAAATTGGGCAAGTGACATTGACAGTAGAAGATCCACCAGTGGTTACGTGTTTATGATGTTTGGTGGTGCTATCGGTTGGATAAGTGGTAGGATATAGTCACATTTTCCACGATAGAGGAAAAGTACATGGTAGCCACTCATTCCAGTAAGGAAGCTATTGGGCTTAAGATATTGTGTTATGATATTGGTTTGGATGCAAGATAGATTACTATTTGTTGCGACAGTCAAAGTGCGATTTTTCTAGCAAAGAATCCTACCTTCCATGCCAGAACAAAGCACATCAATGTTCAATATCATTTTGTTTGTGATATGGTAGAAGATGGAAAGGTGAACCTGGAAAAGGTTGACACTTTAGCAAATGTTGCATATGCACTGATGAAACCAGTCAACACAAAGAAGCTCAGATGGTGTTCTGATTCTATGGCTCTTGGGGCCCTAAGCAGATGATTCGATATGACTCTCCACAGGTATTCAACAAGTGGGAGAATGTTGGGATTAAAGTGTTTCAACCTTAGAGTCCTAATATTGATTTAATTATGTATTATTGTATTTATTTGTATTATTTAATTGCCTATGGTTTCATGTCATAAATTGGGACCCACCAGTTGGGTGGCATCCCCGTTGGAGGTGACTAGATGACACATAATCATCCCAAGTGTACATAGGTGTCCCACTTTGGAATATTTGACCTATGACAGATTCTATGACGTGTCATAAAACATCTTTTTACATGGGGAAAGTTGGTTCCCAAGTTGGGTTATGATAGGCTATAAGAGAATCGGGTATTCTTGGCCAGTTATGATAGATTCTCTTACAGTTTTAAGTGTTGTTAGTTATGAAAGATTCTATGACAATTGTAAGTTTTTTCAATTATGATAGACTCTACGATAGATGTAAGATGTGTAAGGAATCTTTCATAGCCTATTTTTAGCATATTCTAGGCGCCCAAGCTTGGAGAAAGAATATTGCATGTAATGATAACTATAAGCGGTGTAAGGGAATATGTTACATGTGTCCAAATGCATGTTATGGCATGGAATATTGTGCCATGTGGATTTGGACGCCCCTCTCCTTCTAGATGCTTCTTCAAGATTGCATCTCTCTATATATTGAGTACCTTGCATTGTAGAATGCATAGTTTGTTTACAGGTAATAAAGTGCTATCGATATCACTCTAGAACAAGTGTTTGTTTTGAAGAACTTGATGAAGAAGCTTTGTACTTAGGGTTGTATTGTAACTCTTTTTTGAATAAATACAATAGTATTGTGCTTTTGGAGGGTGGGGTTTTTTACCCGAAAGGGTTTTCCCCACGTATATATAGTGTATGTTGTATTTGTGTACTTGATGTTCTATTTCATTATTCCTATGTGTGTCTCTTATTGTAACTATATAAGGTGTTAAAAGAAAAAAAATTGTAACTCTCCCCTACTTATATTAGTGTAGGAATTTATTTCTGCTCACCTGACTTCTTTTCAATCATATGTTTCTTTCACATTTTATGTTGTTTGAGTTTTTGCAGGTTCAGACCTTTTTGAGCTTCATAGGCAAATCCGCTCGACGAGTGATTTTGTGACCTTCACAAGAGATCCTACGCACTACATAGGTGGATGCATGTTCGTCCCCCCTCACTTGATCCACATGAGCGAGTGCATGTTTGGTCCCTTCATAGGCAGTCTTGTGACTTGGACAAGTGATTTCGCTCAGACCTTCAAAGGCGATTTTGTGTCATATAGGGGCGATTGTGTGACTACTTACAAGGGAGATTCTACTCCCCACAGAGGAAAATGTATAGTAGACTTGAACCCTAAATTTTTAGTTAAAATATTTCTTTGGCTTTTGGATTTGGTACTGACCTGCTAAATTTTTTGTTTGTGCATGTGCAAGCAACTAATAGTTTTTGCAGCTTCTTGTTTGTCAAAGATCGGTGGTGTCAAATTGCTAATTTGTTTCCTGTAGAATGAATGGTCGAAAACTTAGCTTAGCTATTTATCCTAACTAATTTAGGCACACTTAAATTTATTAAAGGGTCAAAGAATTTTTTGTCATGTCTAGGGTCTCTTGCTGACGTATGCTCTCCCCTTGCATTGTTTAGTGAGATTGAGAGTCATAAATCATAGATAGAGCCAAGTCCATTTGTTTATTTAACTAGGAGGGCTTGCTTGCACATATGCTCTCCCCTTGCACCTTATGTGAGCTTGGGGATCAAAATTTCCTAGCATTTCTTTCCCTTTATGAGGCTTGCTTAGGAACTTCATTATCCCATGGGACAATCTCAACCACATTAACCGACGGGGTATACAAAGGAGGGAGAATGAAAGTTGTACCCCAGTCCAATAGTGTCGTGCCTAGTAGAGCATTGATTCTAGGGTGATTCCTAGTTAGGTGTGAAGGGTTGGTTCGAGCTTTCCCGCCAAAATTTATCCACCCACGCTTGTGATGGGATGGTGCTCATGAACATGCCTCATGCACCCTCTTGGTGTTTTGAGGGCTCCTAAGTTTCTTGTTAAACCTAGATAAGACCTATGTTCAATCGTGTCTTAGTGTAGTGCAAGGGATGTGCATCGTACTCTAAATATTTTTACACTCACCATTTGGCTCCCTTGAGATGAGACAAAAATATTTGGCTTAACATAAGCTACGCGTAGCTTTCAAGGGAGAGGGTGATTGGGTTATCCTTCCATTCCAAGAGGCCCCTAGTTGTCCACTCTCGCAAAGATGAAAGTGCACACACCCCTTCGAAGTGTCCCTACCCTTGAGTCAATGGAGATTCCTAGTGTGAGCTACACTACGTTTGTAAATCCTTTACTACTAATTTAGGATTGTTCAAGTGCTTGGAATGTCTTCATGTGTGATACCAATGCATATTTTAATTCTTAAGTCTATCCTGCCTAGGGCGATCCCACAAAACTGGTTTACAATTACATTGAGGAAGGAAAATTGCAAAAACATTCTCAAAAACAAAAATTCAGGTTTTTAGGGGTTCGCTCAAAGGGGGTTGTTTGAGCGAACCCAAAAAAAGGGGGGTTCGCTTGAACCACCTTCAAGCGAACCCCTTTGAAAGACTAGTTCGCTCGAACCCATTTTTGGTAGGGTTTCTCTTATCAAACAAAGGAAAATAGCAGAAAAAGGGGGGTTCACTCAAACCTTCCTTCAAGTGAACCCCCTTCGCTCGAAGGGGGTTCGAACGAACCCCCCTTATTTTCCCTTCTCCCTCTCTTCCACCAATTTTTTGCAAAAAAATTCCTTTCGAAGCTTGGGTTGAAAATGAAAATAGAGGCAACATCACAGGCCCAACTAGATTATGGTTCTCCTCTAAATGAGTTATCCATCGAATATAATTTTAATATATTTTGGTTTTATTATGTATTTTTTAGTTTAATTAAACATAGGTTTTTCACCGAAAATCAAGCTCTTTGTTCTGCACATGTGGAAAAATAGTAGATTATCAAAAAAAATTATGAAAAATATGTTCATGCTAGGTATTGATGTCCTTGATCTAGTAAAAATAAAATTGAATTTCAATACATACAAAAAAGTTATGTTGTATACGGTCTGCCTATGTCTAAATTGTAATTGGTTTGACTTCAAAACTTAATTAAGAAAAAAATATTGAATAAAATATGGTGAAACCAAATGAATGTGCTAGATATCATAGTTACAAAGTTAAATTCGAAAAAATTAGAATTTTATACTTCATAGAAAAAAATTTATGTTGTTTACGGTGAACATCACTATGTAAAAATGGTGTTTATTGTTAAAAACTAGTTTTTGAAGGAGATGGAAAAATAAATGCAATCTGATTCCAATTTTTTTTTTAAATATATATTTAGAATCTAAAGACAAAATTTCACAAATCACTAGTTTGCATCATCTTCAAATTCCTCATGGTTTAGTAGCTATAGGTGCCCGAAAGTGAACTTTAGTTAAAAAAATTCAGTTAAATGTCCAATTTGGCCAAAAAATGTAAACCAATATTATGAGATCACCCCCTACTATTTATTGATTGATTTATTTTCTCAATCCTTTTATAGTCTTTTCCTCCCTCAGAGGTGAATCTTCTTTTCATAGAGATGGATGCACACTCTAAATAGGCGAGCCTACCCTCACACGATAGATTTTGTGTTAGTCCTCAATCTAGTCATTTTGGTCATTCCCCTTGATAGGTGATTTTGTCTCTTATAGAGGCAAATTCGCTCCCTCATGTCCATACAAAGTCTTCCCTAGACAAGAGATTATGCTACCTAGATAGGCAACTCTGTCTGCCCGAGTTTGTACCAAGTCTTCCCTAGATAGGCAATTCCACTACCTGGATAGGAAATTCCACCTTCCCACGTCTGCACCGAGTTTTCATAGATAGGTGATTCCACTACCTAGATAGGTGATTCCATCTTCTTGCATCCATATCGAGTTTCCTTCGATAGGAAATTCTACTACCTCGATAGATGATTATGTTGCTCTATGTCATAGATAGGAATTTGTTTTTCCTTGTTCCATATAGTTAGATCTTGATAGGTGATTCTGCCTTCCCGTGTTTGTACCAAGATTTCATAGACAGATGATTCCACTACCTAGATAGGGAATTTCATTGTCCCATGTTCGTACACAGTTAATCTTTCATAGGCGATCTCGTCATCTATTTTCGTATAATGGTCCTTATATAAGCAAATCCATGTTACTCAAAGGTGATTTTGTTCATTTTTTCATACATCTAGCTTTGATAAGTAAATCCGCAATTGTGATCCATACATTCCTCGGTCAGTCCTAGATAGGCGATCCCGTCACCTACAGAGGTGAATCCATGGTAACCTAGACGAGTGATCATGTTACCTACAAAGGTGATTCCAATTCCCATAGAAAAACCCAAGATTGAATCGTCTTGACCAGTAAAATCCTTCATTGTTCCAAGCTTAGTCCTATGGTCAAAACATTTTTAACATCCTCCAATCTCCCATAATTGTCATTTTCATTGCTTTGATTTTTCTAAAAGTCATCAAATCATCCATTCAATCAAACAAATTCATATTAGGACATTCCTAATCATCATATCAATCGTCAAACATCCAATCTGAATCCCCTAGACATCTATTTGAGAGCTTTTTATCCAATTTGGTTAGTTAATCAGCCTTTATCATTGCCATCCTTGCTCACTTAGGAACGTAGTCCATCTTGATTTAGTAATCATTTTCAGCCTCATCAATTTGCTTCCATCTAGAGGTGATTTTTTTTGCAATCATCCCATTTGTCATCATATCCAATCCAATCATCATTTTCATCACAATCGTCTAATTTAGTTGAGATCGTAATGTTATCTCAAGTAACAATCCAAATATCATCCAGTCAAGCTCTCAAGTCTAGTTTGGGGTCCTAGCTCAATCAATCAATCCAATCCAATCAGTCAATCCAATCCAATCATCAACTAAATTCAATCATCAAACCAATCCAATCATCAACCCAATCCAACCATCAATCCAATTCGATCACCTAATTGGTCATCCAATTCATCATCTAATCACCTTAGTAACCCTTTAATCAATCATCCAATCGTTATCATTTAGTGCCACCCTAAGGGTTCACATCATCCTCATCTTTTGATCATCCCCACTTTCATGCCCATTACACCTTGATCATAGTATAAAAGGCTAATGGAACAACAACAATCACAGGCTCATCAATCGTAATACCCTCCCAATCTGCCCACTAACAAAGGATCTCAACATTCCAATATAGAAAAATTCTTAGTAGTTAATCCTCATCCTTCCCTTGAGGAGGGCATGGTCAATCAACCCAAATTTTTTGTTGAAGAATACATTAGCAATCCAGTTAACACACAAATGACTATTTGTATCACTGTTGAACGATTGGATAAAATCCTTGCTTCATTACTCATGAGAGGCATTAAATCACCACCCATATTTGATATGATGCAATATGATAACACGATAATTCCTTCCCAATCACATGATCCTCAAAGCTCTTAGGTTTGTCTGGACCCATCTGTCCTTCTAGTCTCTCAGGTTACACCACAAGATACCTAGCATCAATCAGGATTCAATAATGATGTGTGTTATCAAGTTCCACCTTCCCATATTCAGATTTTTGTTAGGGAGCAACACCTAAAGTCAACAATCTGTAAGCTTATACATTCAATCAGTCATTGGGGAATACTAGGGGTACCACGTCCAATCCACTAGCATCTGCCCCCCTCATGTCCCTCTCATTCGTACACGACCATTGACGGAATCCACACCATCATTTAATCCTAGTAAATTTGTACTACAACAACAACCACCCTACCAATAACCGCTACTACAACATACTTACTCCATCCCACAACAACCACCTTATCAATATTCCACATGATTGATTCCTCCACATCAATCTATGCAATCCATTCCTTAACAACAATCAACACAATTTGTCCCCAATCACAAATGTCCTATCAACAACTCATACAATACATTCCTCAACAATAGTCATCACAACCTCAAGGTAATCCTATAAACCAACATCAATACCAATCATAGCCACTACAAACATATGCCAATACACCTCTTCATTACTTTTCCCTTTGCTATCATCATCCTACACCCTTTGTGGAACCTCCTCAATAGTAGGCTTATTATCAACCACCTCCACCTAACACCCCATGAAAACAATACACCACGTCCAATCCCAACTACCAATATTCCCAACACCATACCCAACAATATGCATCCTATATTAACCCACAATAGCCCACATCCAACATATACTAACAAAAATCCAATCTGCAACCACCACCATATGTCCCTCAATAGCAGCAAGCCTATAACCATCAATCCAACACATCCACTTACCAAACTCCCCCACCATATGGTGACATCCCATAATCTCCATCCCAACAAAAATCAACATCATCATCCTATTATTAACAAACACCCAATCAACAACAAATGTACACCAGCCAATATCAACAAGCACCACCATACCCTCAATCATTGTACATTAATTCCACTTTCAACCAATCGCTTCCACTGTCACCACCATATTATCAATACACTCCTTATGACCAATCCAATCCCATAGGTCCTTCCCCATCTGCATTTGTTAATAAGGAGTGGGAAGAAATGAAAGCCATGTTGAAATATTTACAAGCTGGCACGTAATCCTCTAAGAAATCATTCAAGTTTGAGGAGATTTTTCCATATCCATTTGATCCATCAATCTCCACTATTCCTTTTCCAAAACAATTTGAGATTCTAAAATTTGATAAGTATAAGGGAAATGGAGATCCATGAGACCATTTGTGAGAATTTTACATGCATTTCCAAGAAGTCTTGTACAATGATAATTACCTTCTTCATTTGTTCCCTTGTAGCTTGAGTGGACAAGGTTTAGAATGGATCCTAAATCTCCCTTGTGGGTCAATTTCTACCTTTTCTGAGCTATCAAAAAAAATTGTGACTCAATTCTCTTATAATTTGGAGGAAATAGATAACATGGACTTTACGAAGATCAAATAACATAATGGGGAGACATTTTCTAGCTATTTGCAAAGGTGGAAATCCCTAGCCAATCGTTCGAAGTGTAGCCTTCATGAAAAGGAATTGGTGGGAATCTTTGTTGAAAACCTACATCCATAATTGGCTTATAACTTACGCATCCATTGTGCATCCACCTTCACTAAGGTCATTGAAAAGGGAGTCACTATTTAGAAGGGTCTTATTTCTAAAGGACTTATCGAGATCTTTAAAGAAGACAAAGATAAATAATCTCGTGATAAATCCCGCTATTGGAACAAGAACAAGAATGTAGTTAATGATGGTGTCACTGATACCAAACATATTCTAGTAGCTAATTCCTCTCAATGACAACAATTCCCTCCCCAACAACCAATGACCAATGCCATATCTATGCCACAAGGGGTATCGCATCCTCCTAATTAGTCCAATCAAACAGGTCAAGGAAATGCTAAACAAACATTCAATCCATTAGGAGAGCCATTAGAGGTAGTCTTTAGGAGGTTTCTTCAAGCTAATGTAGTTTTGTATCCTATAACCAAACATTTTGATGAGTCAAAACCAAAGCCTAATTGGTTAGGGAAAACAAATATTGTGATTACCATAAGATCAAAGGTCATTCCACCAACAAGTGTCAGGGTCTCAAGGGCTACATCAACCAAGATCTTATCGATTGAGGAGATATTTTTGTTGAGGGAAATTAGTCTACATCATCTAATTCTCAATTACAAATATTCCAAACTTCCTTCCCTAAGCATAATCAAGGTCTTGGTTCTTCCAATACAAACATTGGATCTAATAGAAATAATCAAAACAACCAAACCAACAACATTAGTTTTAATTAAGTCCCATTTAATTATGATAATATAGTTGGTTGCATCACACAAGTTGGCCCATGTGTTCCCATGATCCATGTAAAGGGAAAGGACCCTCAATGTGTTTTCACCGCATGTCACACCCACATATTAGTTCCAGGACCCTCTACATCATCCCAACAAGCTCCGGTAAACTTGTAATATAACATCCTTGATCACCTAGGAAAGACTCTAGCCTAAATATCTATCTTAGATTTATTGAATTCTTCCCCAACGCCTCAATAAATCCTCACTAAAGCTTTACAAGACACCCATGTGCCCAATGACATAGATCCTAACCAATTCCAGGCTCTAGTAGCACACCTTTGATCTACATAATAGTTGGGATTATTCAAAATGGCATGCCACCTATCAATCTTGTGCATAATCGTGCCCTCCACATAGAATTCCTTGTTACTAAGCACAAATTCAAATGAGTCTTGGTAGATAATGGATCTATCCTCAATCTGTGTACACTGAAGTTCATAAAATAGGTGGGGTATAGTCATGCTGACCTAGATAATCAGGTGATCACCATCAAGGCTTATGACAACATAGAATGAGATTCAGAAGGCGTTATTTTTCTTCCTATTTAGGTTGGCCCCACCATGCAGTATACAACATTTCATGTCCTTGATTTGGACCTTCCATATAACCTCCTTCTTGGCCGACCATGGCTTCATGCTATTCAAGTTGTTCCTTTCATGTATCACCAAAGCCTTAAATTCTCACATAATGGAATTGAGGTCACCATTCCCGTTGATCAACATCCTTTTGAGTATTGTCATGCTCTTGAGGCTTCCTTCCCACATTCCTATCATTGCCTTGGAATTGAAGTGGGAGCCCCTCATGCTACTCCATCATCATCTCATGATTCATCCACTCCATCCTCTACTTCAGATTCCACCATTACCAAGGTCCAAATCATTGACAAAGGTTGTGGAGAATACAAGATGCGCACTACACAAAATATGGGCGCAATGCCCTCCTCTCCAAAAATTTATGGTTGACCTACTAACTCTCCACAACAAGGAGAGTTGATTACCAAGATAATAATCTCTAAGAATGTGGGATCCACTATATTTCAGTCCATAGGTACCTTACAAGATTAGCTTGATGAGGATATCAGTCAATGGGTGTATAGAGAATAATTTGATCCTTCACCTCCTTTCATTGAGTATTTCCAAGAAGTCTATCCACAGGCTTCCAAGATGGTACGTTAATACAATTATCAAGGGGGGGACTAGGGGTAGATGAACATGGAATGTGCAAGTCAATTGATACACTCATGTGTCTAAAACACTTGGGTCTTGGTTATGATAAGAAGAAAAAACAACCCGCTACGTCTTCTAGTGCTTCAAATAATGTTAGTGTGGAAGTATGTATCCTTTATTACATCCCTAAGGAGGAAACTATCATACTCTCTTACAATGATTTGGATGTACCTCTCTATTTGAATCTACATCCATCTTCACCATTAGCCTTTCCCTATGCCATCCTAACCTAATAGATTGGGACCTACAAGGAAGCACACCCATCAACATCTTTCCTTCCAAAGAGGCATATGTACACTTCATGGGATTAGGAGAAAACTATGGTGTCTAACCTGGGGAAGATGAACATCTCAACCACAAAAATAAAAAGAAACAAAGTAAAAAAAAGGGTCTCCTAGTGAAAACCTCCTCGAGGCACTTTCAAACTCCTCAAAAGTAAAAACAAAGGGTGTATCCTCTGATGAAAACCTCCCCAAGGCATTAGAGGATGGGGATATTCATCTTCCTCTCATATGTAATCACTTCTCAGAATGGTCCTCCATCCTAATCAAGAAAATGAGAGAGGTAAATTTGGGAACACAAGCAAAACCGAAGATCACATATGTGGCCAAATCCTTGACTAAAGAAGAGTATTCTATAATTGTCAATCTACTTCAGGAAAGAATCATTAATTTTGCATGGGCCTATTCGGATATGCTTGGGTTGGATCCAACATTAGTGGTGAATCACCTTGATGTTCATCCTAATTTCAAGCCTCTAAAGAAAAACGTTCGCAAAATACATCTGCAAGTTTCTCTCCTTGTTAAAGTTGAGTTGGAAAAATTACGAGCAGTAGGATTTATCAAACCCATTGATTATTTTGATTAGATCTCCAAGATTTTCCCCATAGCTAAACCAACTGGGGACATCCACATTTGTACAGATTTTAGGGACCTTAATAAAGGATGTCCTAAATATGATTTTCCATTTCCAAACATTGGAATGCTCATTGATTTGATAGTAGGACATGCTATGCTATCCCTTATGGATAAATTTTTTGGATACAATTAGATCAAAATTTCACCCGGGGATCAACACAAAACAACTTTTACTACTCCTTGGGGCACCTTTTGCTACAATATCATGTCTTTTGGTCTGAAAAATGTAGGGGCAACTTATCAACACACTATGACAGTCATCTTCCATGATTTGATCCACATCATAATGGAAGATTATGTTGATGATTTATTAGGGAAATATAAGACTAGAGAAGAACATCCAAAGGTCCTGAAATAAATCTTTGAAAAATTAGAGCAATACAAGTTGAGGCTAAATCCAAAGAAATGTATTCAAAGTCACTTTAGGAAAATTCTTGGGCTTCATTGTGTCTAGGAGGTCTTAGCTCTCAAAAACGCAGGTAAAATACCTCAAGAGGTTGCCAATCTCTTGGTACATTTTAGGGTAACAAACAAGGTCAAATGGTTTAGACCTTCTACTCTTTAGGCGCGGCTAGACCTAGGCAGGTGTACCTATATGAGTGGGGTAGACTTGACTTGTACTTATCTCTTTTGAAGTGTTTTTCCCACAATGGAAAATGGGAGTGGACAAATAAAACTTGATTTGGTATAAATTGTATAGCAATATTAAAACTAAAACCTAATATGTTCAATTAACAGATGTAAAAAATGAATGAAACTAAATGATGAAAATGCAGAGACTAGTGCCTTATTGGGTATGCGGAGTCAAATGAAATAGAAATGAGCAACTTCTTTCTGGAAAACATTCAAATTGTTCAACATATATTTTAGTTTATAACTTGTATAAACATGCAAGACTATGACTACCAAGTTCTTAATGATCCAGATGAACTTCCCTGATTACTATGATCAATTAAAAGGGTTTAATCTTTTCTTGAAAGAACTGATTAATCAACCACATAGATATAGCAAATGTGCATTGATAAACTAAATATAAACTTGTTATATCAATTTAAATAACCAGAAAGCACCAATCTTGGAGACAACTTTAGTAATACTTTCAATGAACACAACAAACAATTGACACCAGAAATACGCCACCACATTAACTGATTTTCATTAATATCTCCATATTCTTAAACATGCATCATAGTCTCATATTTGTGAAACATTGTATTCTACTGTATCCTTTTCCTATTCTCTATTCTCCTCTATCCCTTCACAATTGAAAATGAACATTTATACATCAGTATTTGAAAGGATGTGTCCTTTCGTATTCAAATATTGGCGATCAGTTGTATTTGGGCTTTTACTAACGTTCGCTAAACACCCATTGAGACGTCCCGTAGTCATACCAATGTTCAATGTCTCACCAACTATTAAAAACTATACATAACTATAATGTCCCACTGTCTCATTAACATTTGGAGTCTCACCGACAAATATCCTTTCATCTTATGTGTTTCACTGTGACTTTTGGAGTCGGGGAGATGTTTCATAGATTACTTTGTCTCTCACCGAGATATGTCCTTTGGTATGTTTTTCGGTTGATGAGACTTATTTATTTTCTCACCGATGAAACCACATTCGGCAAGACATACGGGTCGGCAAGACTACATAACTTCATCCTGATAATCATTTATAGAATCCCCTTGTGCTTTTTCGGCAAGACCTGATGCATTCGCTAAGACTTCATTCTGATGACTTTTAGTCTAGCTGATATGACTCCTTGTGCGCCGATCGGTAAGACATATATGAGTTTTCTATGACTCATTATGATGATAACTTTATTGCCGATATAATTTTTCTGTCGCCGAGACAATGGATTATGTCCTGCTGATATGTGCTTGCAGATGAATTCTGATCGATGTGACATCCCTGAATTCTTGCTGATAAACTACACAGATATACATTAGTAAAAAAATGCATTATGGATCAAGGAGACCCTCACCATCTCTTTCTGATATGAATTATACTATAAAATATTCAGGACTAGATGGATTCTACGGGACCACATGACAAAATATGGGCAAAATGTTATGAAGAGAGGCTTTTGTGCTTATGGTGAGGACTACTTTGGAAACTCATGAATATAATCAACTGTAAAATTTTCAAAATTTTACAGTTCTAACAGGAGGAATATAGAAGTTGATCATGCTAAGGTGAAAGTGAATATGGAAATTCCCCCACCTAAAAATTTGAAACAGTTAAGGAGCCTACAAGACAAGTTGCAATCAATCAAGTGCTTCATAGCTCAACTTGTAGATAAATTTCAGCCCTTTACACATCTTTTGTGCAAAGACATTATCTTCAAATGGAATCCAAAGTGTCATCAAGGCTTTGATAAAATTAAAGAATATCTTGCCAACCCTCCTATTTTGATGCCTCCCATATTGGGAGAACCATTGTTTCTCTACATCTCCACTACCATAGTTGCACTGGGGGCACTTTTAGCACAACATGATGACAATGGGAAGGAAAGGGAAATTTAATACATCAACCAAACATTGGTGGGGTATTAACTCAATTATACCCCTATGGAAAAATCTTGCCTGGTAGTTGTCTTTAGCTCTCAAAAAAAATTACACTACATGCTAAGTCATTCGATTAAGTTAATTTCCAAAGTGGATCCAATCAAGTACTTGCTATCTAGAACATCTTTGATAGGTCGCATGGATAAGTGGGCTATGTTTCTCAGTGATTTTGATATTGAGTATGTAGACTGTAAAGAAATCAAAGGACAAATCATCACAGATCAATTGGTTGATGCCCCTTTAGTGGATGTGTATCTATTAGTGGAGTTTTCAGATGAATCAGTGTTCACAGTTTCAAAAGCAGATACATGGACGCTTTATTTTGATGGGTCTTACACACATAATGGAGCTGGTGTGGGTGTCCTTTTTATCACTCCTCAAGGTGACTATATTCCTAAGTCATTCAGGTTGGCTTTTCCATGCATGAATAACATTGTTGAGTATGAAGCTTTAATCACTAAACTCCAAATTGCAATCCAATGGAACATCACTTGTCTTCGTGTCTATGGGGACTCACAAATTATAATTAAACAAGTCAACAATGAGTTCCAAACAAAGGATGATAAGATTCTTCCATACAAGTGCATGGTGGATGACTTTAATAAATATTTCAATCATATCCAATTTGAACAGGTTCCCAAATTGCAAAATAAGGCTATAGATTCAATGGCTACCATAGGATCACTCATAGACATGCCTCGAGATCTTACAAATTGTGAGTTTTTAGTCAAACAACTATTTGTCCCTACATATGACATTCATAATATAGAAATGATGTGTGAAATCGTAGGTCCCCAATCCCCATGGTATCATGACATTTACGCTTACCTTCATGACAACATCCTTCCACCCGATCTAAATTGTAACCAACTCAAATCCTTCATCCACCGAGCATCCTGTTACACTATCCTAGGAGACACTCTTTACCGTAGAGGGTATGATGGAGCTCTTCTTCGATGTTTGAATGAACCAGAATCCAAAGTAGCGTTAAGCAAAGTACATAGTGGAGTTTGTAGGGCACACACTAATGGAATGGCCTTAGAAAATAAGCTTCTCCAAACTGGGTATTATTGGCTGACTATGGAACATGATGCATGTGAATTTGTCAAGAAGTGTCTACCATGCCAAAAACATGTAGATTTAATTCATGCTCTGACACAAGACTTGCAACTGATGACAACATTGTGGCCTTTCTCACAATGGGGTTTAAAGTTAATCAAAAATATATACCCTTCATCCTCAAATGGCCATACTTTCATCATCACCACAACCAAATACTTCACTAAATGGGTGGAAGAAATTCCACTCTGCCTCATTATCGACAACCAAATATCCAAATTTATCCTATACCATATTCTCAGCAAATTTGTTTTTCCATCTGCCATCATCACTGATAATGGTAAACCTTTCAAAAACTAGCATGTAAGACAACTATGTGAGACTTTCCATATCCAACATCGATGGTCCACACCTTATTACCCTCAAGGTAATGGCAAGGATGAAGCAACCAAAAAAACATTAATCAAAATCCTAAAGAAAGTTATCAATAACACTGGTTGAGATTGGCACCTCCACCTCAATCTCGCCCTTTGGGCCTATCACACATCCATTTGTACCCCCACAAGCACTACACCATACTCACTTGTATATGACGTTGATGTAATCTTGTTGATTGAAGTCAAACTCCCCTCACTTCATATATATTTGAAGAACCTGATTAATGATGATGAGTATCGAGTTGCATGTCTCAATCAATTAGAGCTTCTTGTTGAAAAGCATCTCAACACTTATAATCACTTGCAATGTAAGGACCCAATCTAATTAACCCAAAAATTACCACTATTTTTAGTTATATTCTCACATAAAATTTAAAAGACTTTTATTGCCAAGTGTCGTTTATTCTCTTCCAAATACCTCTAATTAAAATAAGACTTTTAAAAATAATAGTGGTATTTTAAATTAAATATAGAAAATTCATTTACCATTTATTATTTTAGTTTTAGATTAATTCACTAACATCATATATATATTTGATGATGTAAATATAATAGAATTTATTCACCATATATGTTTTAGAATAATTAAATTAAAGTATTCATTTTATTTTTATAAAATTAATATATTTTCCCTCAAAAATATCCTCCATTAAAATCATGTCATAGAATGATTCATAAAAATCATGTAACCTTCCTTATGTCATAAAAATGTCAATATTAATAATATGTAACACCTTCAAATTAAAATGCCAAGTGTCATAGCCAAACAAATAAATAAATTTAGAATTTGTACTATCAATTAAATATTCATTTTTTTCCTTGCACATTTAATATTTCAATTTGATGTAATGTAAACACTTCATTTGAAAATTGATTCATCATTCAAAATAATTTATTTATTTATTTCATTTTATTTACCTATTTTCATTTTTTTTTCTTTAGTTTAATTTTATAAATTACCTTTAAAAATTAATTATCACAAAACTTTAAATTACTAAATAAAAGGGTTTTCAAATATTCTATGGAAGGGGGTTATCACATACAGGCTTACCAACATCAACTCAAAAGAAGTTATAACAAGAAGGTCTGACCCTTTCAGTTCCAAATTGGTGACCTTCTACTCAAGGAAAAGTCAACATACCCAACAAGATCAAGAGAAGAAAGGAAAGTTCAAAGCTAATTGGTTGGGTCCATATATCATCACAACTAAATATGGTTCTGAAGCATATCAAATTGCCACACCTGAGGGTGAACCCTTGGAGCAACCCATCAATATTGTGCATCTAAAGTGGTTTTATACCTAAGTCAGTTGGATTACCCCACCTAGAAAATACTAAAAAAAGTAAAAAAATCCAAAAAACAACAATTTTTTTTTTTTAAATGATGTCAATAGTAAAGAGAAATAAATATTTCTATGGTGGAAACTACCCTTGGTGGCACCTTGGATAAGTACATTTGGTGAAAACCTAGCAACAGGCACCATTCATAGAGGGCTTAATCATTATATACCTTGCATCTCATTTTTCTATATGCTTATGTATCCACCCCATCCCATCTATATATTGCATCCATCCTATCACCTATCACATGGTATATTTTGATTGAGCATTAGATGGTTTAGATTTACTATCCCAAGTTTTGAGCTTCTCCCGCTTGTTGGTGGTGAGCTTTTGTGAGTTTTATTGGGTATCATGATCTTATGTTCTTATACCAATTGGGCTTTGGTTGATTATCATCACCTGTATATAGTGTCATGTTGGTCGGTCTCGTGTCCTCATCTAGGGTCCATCCTCATGTCTTTTATCATTAGGTCCCATCTTTCATCCTTCATCTTTTGTTGGGTCTTTTTATCAAACTATGTTTCCTTTGTGCTTTCATGTAGGCAAGGCCATCTTTGATGAGCCCCTAAGGCTTTAGTCCATCCTTTTGAGTCTATCCTCATTGTTCGTCTATCTTTTTTCCATCATCAGTCTTTGGTCTTTTTCTTGAACTACGTTGCCTCTGCACTTTTACGTAGGCAAGGCCATCTTTGATGCACCCCCAAGGCCTAGATTTTTCCTTTAGGGTGTGTCTTTGTGTTTGTCGTGTCACCAAGAGTTTCCTTATCTTGCTGAAATTAACCAAAAAAATCCACTATTTCCTAGAAATGTCGATCTATTTCAATTATTCCAAGTCATGTTAACCCTCTGACCCATCCCATCCATTTTGAATCTTAGCAAGATATATCTTTCCTCATAACAAACCATGTCAATCTCATCCACCTATCATCCCCATGGAAAAGGATATTTGAGATTTATAGTGATTTCTTCATTCTTTTGCATTTTTTTAATCTTTGGAGCTTCCTATTATATCTACTCAAGGTCCCCATGATCCATCATATCATGGTGCACTTTGATTGGTATACATGGGGAGGTCTCTTGGATTTTTGTGCAATCATGCTTTCTTGGTTGTCCTACGTGGTACCTACCAAGATCTTCAAGGTCTTGTGTTACACTGGGGCATCCTATGTGCCTGGGGCTTTCTAGCATTGGCTCTACAAAAGCCCCTATGACTTTGGGATATTGGATTAACCTATTTTTTTGTTGTGTCAATCCTATGTGTAGAATGCTAATTTTCCTTGGTTCCTTATACCCTGACGCTAGGTATCCTACACTTTATTAAAATCCAGTGCTCCTAATGTGATAGCATAAGCATTAAAATTGCATTTCA